>JAVQJF010048055.1:0-115706 GCA_036023855.1 Gadopsis marmoratus
ATGATGTAAAAGAAACATGATTCATCAGACCCGGCCACCATCTCCCCATTATAAGCTCTTTCGGCTGTGGACAGGCGTCCGCATGGGCACCCTGACCGGTCTGCGGCTACGCAGCCCCATATGCAACAAACGATGCTCTGTGTGTTCTGACACCTTTCTATCGGAACCAGCATTCACTTTCTCAGCAGTTTGAGCTACAGAAGCTCCTCTGTTGGATCGGACCACACAGGTCGGCCTTCGCTCCACATGCGCATCAATGAGCCTTGGCCGCCCATGACCCTTTGGCCGGTTCACCGGTTTTCCTTCCTTGGACCACTTTTGGTAGCTACAGACCACTGCAGACCGGGAACACCCGACAAGAGCTGCAGTTTTGGCGATGCTCTGACCCAGTCGTCTAGCCATCACAGTTTCGCCCTTGTCAAAGTCGCTCGCATCCTCATGCTTGCCCATTTTTCCTGCTTCAACACATAAACGTGGAGGAGGAGAAATGTTCACTTGCTGCCTAAATATCCCCTCCACTGACAGGTGCCACTGTAACGAGATAATCGGTGTCCTTCACTTCATCGGTCAGTGGTCATAAAGTTATAGCTGATATAATGATCTAGTTATCATTTGTTTATTGGCCTGACCTGGAAAATGGCACTCTTAGATCGTGTCCTTAACAATCCTGAGACTTTGTCTGTAGCTCATTAATTCAAGTCCTCAGTCTTGTCTGGATCCTTCTTGCTGCACTTAGCCTTCTAACAACAAGTGCATTCGAGAGGCAAATGTTTGAAATGAAAGTCACTGCTTGCTCACTACAAACATCTTTTCTTCTGTTAACTTCTAAGATTTTTGCAAGATGGTATCCCCTAGCAGAATGTTGCTTCCCATGCTGACTTACACTTTCACTACTGTTTCTTGCAGCAATTGAACAAACAGGTCTTTTGTTTGTCTCATACGGCTTCCATGGACTTGGTGAATCACAGTGAAAAATGTATGGTCTAAATCCCTCTCCAGCTTTGCCATATCCTTTCCGCATTCCTTTTGCTTACTTACTCATATAGGAATTTTTTTTTTTCAGGTTTAAGAGTGTTGCAGTTCATGGTTTGGCTGAAAAGTTTAGGATAACTGCTCAAATGAGGCAAAACATTTACTGGCAGTAGTTCACTTACAAAACTGAGTTGTTGCCAGCTGCAGTCGCAACACCTTTCTTGAATATGCTGCAAAATTAACACATTCTACGCTCCCTGATGAAAACACTTACATGGCACAGGCTGCATTGAAGATTACCTGTCCTTCAAGTCTTTTCGAAGGCACAAACCGATTGCTTTGGGTGTTTAAGTAATTTATTTACCTGTCTTCGTTGGACGGCAGTAACGTTTGTGTACTTAATTGGGTCACTTGTTTGTTTGCAAGAAAGGGAAAGTAGATGATTGATGGTGATGATGATAGAATTAACTTTTATTTTTTTAAAGAGTTGGGAGAGGGTCAGGAATCAAAGGAAGAAGCAGTGTGGGGGGGATAGTGGGAGTTATGTTAACAGTAGCAGCTTGTTTGTAACAGTAGCTACAGATTTGAAAATGTGAATGTTAAATGAGGATTCATATTGTGTTGACCTTCAGTCAACAGTTCAATCTGCTCTTTACTGGATGCAAATCAGCAGACAGGGACTTTACCAAAGAGTCTTTTGGCTGGAAAAACTTGACACAACCTGGCCTCATGCTTCCAGTGCAATTTATCATTGGCTTGGCTGACAAAACTTTGGTACATCTGCAAAAAGTATCCAGCTGTATGAAAACATATGGCTAAAATGCTTCCATATGGCATATTTTAGGACTCTTGGTACAGTAAGTTTTTAGTTTAAAATGTACAAAAGAATCAGTTTTCTCTTTGTTTACTGTGATGAATGTGACGTGACTACATGAATAAATATAATTTGCAAGTTTTCAACTTTATTAAAATCATTCTTTTGTACTATATCGTTTGTTTTAATAGACTTTGTAGATCCACGAAACTATCAACCAGAAGGAAAGGATGACTGTTCAGTACAATCTACTGTAGACTTATAAACTCGCTTAGACTGGGATAGGAGGAGACAGCGAGGGAGCTTTGGATAGCAAAAGAGACAGATGTAGGTGGAAAAAAGGAGGGAAAGCTCTCAAGGGTCCTAACCTCTGATGGTCTTTACTGGAAAGAAGGAGGATTTGAAATGGAAAGTAAAAGTTGGAAAGCTATTACTGTTATTAATCTACTGTGCTTGAGATTTGCAAATGTAACATGAGGTTGTTTTTTTGTGTGCGTGATGTGGAATGGAAAGACAAAAAAATGGCTTTGTGTGTTATCGTACAGTAATGGCCCCATGAACTGTGGACCAATGATGCATAGTGATTAGGAAATTACTTCGCTGATGCACCATATTTCGAGTGTGTATGTCTAATTGTTTCACATTGTAATCCGCTGCTTTAAAATGATATGGTGTTAACATAATTAATGAAGTCAGTTGGTTTTTATACAGTTATCATTCATCCTCTCTTCACTCACCCAGCTTTGAGATGTCTGCGCCTCTTGTCAGCTCCAATATAAACCTGTATTGTGCTGCTAATATAGCTGTAAGTATACTGTATCTGAGCTAGCACCACAAACACTTTATGCAACACAAGAAGCTTTGACTGGAAACTACATGTATTAACCATGGGGACTTGTCTCCCTGACTGGAAACCTTTTTTAAAGAGAAACATGCAATTATTTTCTATTTCAGGTCACCCCCTGTCTTCAGTTGTCCAATTATCTTCTGTTTGAATGTTTACTGTATGGTAGTTGGTACAAGAGGCAGGATTTCGGGAACATAAATTTACATGACTTACCTATGTCACATTATAATTAAGGTATTTCCAAGTAAAGATTGAAATCTTCTTGAATCACTGAATGTAGCCAACGTAAGCAATACGAGTTAATATAGCCCCCAGCTTCCCCCATATCATTCTTCATGAATGTGTAAAATAGAGGGATAAAATGGCATGATCATCACATTTTTATAAAACCCCTAGTTTCTGCTATAACATTGTTTCCATTGCTTAGCGAGAGGAACTGGCTTGTTAACTGCCTGTAAGGGACTGGGCCAAGGACTGAGGCAAGGACTGAGAATTATCGATTAGGCTGTTTTGCAGAAAAGCCCTTGCAGATCTCACAGTAAATACTTGTTTGACGCTCTCCCTCCAGGCCTGAGGTTAGAGAACAATGCAGACAGCATATGCTGAATTATACTTTGGAAAAGCAAACATTTAACACTGACTCTCCCTCTAGCTTCTACTCGCAAATAGAGAGACCAAGTAGAACTGCTGATCCATCCATTCCATCTGTGTGATTCACGATTGTTGTCTGCGAGGGCCGAGGCTATACGTCTGACTTTATTTCTTGATGAGTGATGTCACAAACGGCTACCTCTGCAGTTTTAAAGGTTCCTATTGATGGCTTGTCTCATATCTCCATGTATTTCAAGATTTTATCATTTAATTTTATTATTGGATTTAATCACATACATTTTGCAATAATTTTCAAATTGAGCATTCACTACAGGAATTCCAAGTTGCACTAATGCTGATCCTCATGCTGCTACAAACCATCCAACAGAGGTGAATTTCCTCAAGCCTGCAGCCTCTCAATGCTCTTACATGATGCCTCAGTTGCTTCTAATATATCTTCTGATAAATTAAAGATGCATCCTCCTTTTATCCTGCAGGCTTTGAGCAAAGCTTATGTCTAATGGGATGGTTTAACAGAATGCATGTAGATGGCTAGTGGCATTCATTTTGTAATAGGTTGTGAATGGAGGGTACCATAATAATCCACATCCCTCTTGTTGGCAACACAATAAGGTGAAATTCTTTTCATAAAAGTAGCATACTATACATATCGAAGACGGACGATATATATTTTTTATTATATCATAAGAATGTCAAATTTTTATTATATATATATATATTTTTTTTTTATTTTGTTAAATTGCATAGTTTTGACCTCTTAGACTTGGCAAGAATGTTCTGTCTCTGTTGGGTACACTGTCAAACTACAGCTGTCAGAGGAAAAAGGAAGATTTAAAAGGAGCAAAGTAAGAAAATCTTCTCTGGGGTTCTAATAAGGGATAGCAGGATTGATGCCATCAGATCTAATGAATTCAGTGTCGTATAGATTTCCACGGTTATACACTCACTGAGCCTGATTCTTATATCATTTAAAGCTGCTAGTATTGATTTAGAAGTGGGGCACATAGATTTGCTGACCTGGTGCATCTGGAGTCAACTTTATCGGCCTCTTTTAAAGGGAGAGAGGATTTATCTACAGCCCCAAAACGGAGAAGATTTCTGCCTTTCAAGCAGATCTGAGTCCAAGACGAGGTGCAGAGAGTTGGACTTGATCCACGCTGTACTCTACACAGTAAAATTAACACAGTTTAATTTAACACTAAGTCAGTGAACATATGGTCCTAATTTACAGAGTGTAAAAGTAACACTGTACTTAGTGTTGAATTTTCAGAGTCATTTTAACTCTGGTAAGAGTTAATATTTGCCCGTGTTAATTTACTTGTGTATTTGCTCCCTATAATGGTTATTCTTTTCAGTGGACTATTCTTTTTTCTTTTTTTTTATAGAATGTACTCTTCAGTAGAATTACCTAATGTTTTTAAATGTTCTACTTTACCATGTCCAGTTGACACTTGAAACAAAACTTCAAATGTTTGCATGGTAAAAAAAACAAACCCATTATATCCATCTCTTAATACCAATTTATTAAAAATTAAAAATTTAGTTTACAATTTAAACAAATTCATTTTCTTTAGGGTTTGTGACGAAAGTGTGACAGCTCCCTCATCACGTGCTACATAACATTAAACTTAAATTTTAGTGTAGAAGATAAAAATAAACACATTGTTGACATGGTACATTTAAAATGGAAAAATCTTAACCATTTCTTTTAACAGTGAAAAATATGTTCAAAGTGCATTTCAGAGGATGCACACATCAGAGGATAATTCTATCCATCTTCAACCTAGAACAACCTTTGCCATCATCTGGAATCTGCAGATCGATTTCTAACCAAAATCTGGGGCCACTGAGCTGTTTTCGTAATAACTCTGAAAGAGTCCATATACTTTGACACTGTGTATTTTACACTGGGGAATTTACTGTGTATGTTGTATCTATCTTATCTTGCACATTATTTGTCTGTATTAATGAGTTTGAGCTGCAGTGTTAGAAATGAGGAGTAATAAGCGACTGTTTCAATCAACAGATCCGTAACTTAATTGTTGCACCTGCTTCAGTAGGGAGGTTAACACTGAATGATGTGTGCTTCATGCGCTCAAGGCTAAATCTACATGAGACAACTTTAGTGCTCAGCAGTGCTTGGTGCTTATGCTAGAAGACAGTCTCCTAGATCCCCGACTTAGTCCTTTTACTAATCCTTTCCCCCTCACAAGCAAGCAAGGGACTGAGAGAACTGAAAGTAAGACCTGGAGAGAGTGAGTGACCGTGTAGAGCTGTTGGACAAGTAACCCAGTGCAGCATTCAGGCAGCGCCGAGAGACATGTCCACAGCTTTTCAGGACACTTGTCCAGTGTGCTGCTGGTTTCATGTCTAGCAGGTAGGCCAGAGTCCCTCTGGCTGGACTACATATGTGAACCACCCCATGGTGGTCTTTTACTGATTGCTGTTTTGCTTGGGGGGTCGTAGTGTGTTTGTTTGCTTGTTAATGAATACAGCCTTGTGTGTTTGGTTAGATCAGGCCTTTAGATTTGGATCTGCTTTGATGCAAACAGACAGCACTGAATCTACCGTACTGAGCTTGAGTAATTGGACCTTGTGGGGAACATCAGACCCACTTTTGGAAAATACACACACTCATGACAGTACTCACACACATACACACACACACACACACACTGCTTCCCATAATATCACTCTCTGTTACAGTTATCAGATAAAAGCCAGCCTTTTGTGAGATTAGAATAAGTGGCTTTTTTAGACAAAGACTTTCCGCCTTTGTCAGTAAAAGAATCTTGAGCAGCCGACTCCAGTCAGGTTATCGGGAAGAGTGTTTGCTCACATAAGCCACAGTCCGAGTGCTTTATTGTCACAGAAGGGGATTTTTTGTAGGAATGTTTGAGTTGATTACTACACAGTATTGTGTAGTGACTCATTACACTGAACAACAAGTGGGAGCTAAAAAGATATGACTATTCCTGCCCATAACTTTAATCTGTTCATCTTCCCCTGTCCTTTTCCATGATGGCTTTTATCCATCTCCCCCTTCATTGTTCCCATCCCCTCTCACTTTCTTATCTTTGACCCTCTGCTTGTTGAGTTCAACATCTGTTGGTCTCCTCCCCCCCATACAGTACTTCCTCAATTTGGTTCTTATCTGTAGTAATAGAGAGCTGGACTGGATTTGTAGCTAATGAAGACAAATAGAGGCCCTGGAAAAGCACCAGTGAGCTGTTAACTTGGGCTACATATGTATGCATCATTTGTCACTTTAATTTCCCTTTTGAAAATAATTTATACTAGTATCGTTTTAGAGCTTAAAATTATGTTTGTGAGAAGTGTTTTCCATATTGAAAACAACAAGGACAGGCTGTTTGCCTCCCCTATATGTCATCACATAAGTATTCTTTTTTTGTTTTATGAGCAGAGTTTATGCTTGATGCTTTAATGTAATGGCTTCATCTGAGGTGCTAGTTCATGTGTGCCTGTCACTTACAGCTTTATGTAGAAACCGTGGTTGTGTTAAGCACTCAAGACTTTAAAGTGGTCTCGTTGACAGGAAGCCAAAGCTCACCTCAAATAACACCACTGCAGTTTCACTTTGTCTCGGTTGCCAGTTGCATGTCAATAAAAGTCTGTGGACTTTGGGGCAGTGGCCAATAGAATGTGATCTAGCAGTATGTGTAACGAGTGTGTCATCTGACCCTGTGTCACTCTTTGAATACTGTGTTCCACCAAAATAATCCAACACAGTAAAATTATGTAAATATGTAGCTGTTTTCCACTGTTTCAGTCGAAATTTCATATTTGCTCTGTAAACGATATGCTTTTTGTTTGTGAAAATGATTTTGATACGGTTCCCGAAAGCATCCCCAAATTTCCAGATCATTGTTGTTTTGAAGCTCAACACTGTAAATGGCGCAACTTTCAAATGTAGGGACCACACCGATCATTACAAATCAGAACCTCTCACTGACCAATTAAGCATTGTTTTTGTGTGCCATGCCTCTGTCCCGAGATTATACATTTAATAATATCCAGTTCCAATATGATGACATGCTCAAGATGTGCAATAAATTAAAGCCCACATGATTACTGGAGTTGCACCTAGCCTTGTTTCCATTGCCCACCTAGCAAAAACACATCCGCAGCACCACAGCAGTAGCTGTTGTCTTCTGTCATGTGCTTAGCTGCAGTTGTACTGCTGTGTGGTCAGCCACATATCGCAGTGCTCATAACCCAATACACAATCACTGTTTTTATGCACACAAGACAAATAGACTTGAAGCCTAAATAGGCAATGTAGGATGCAGTTATGCCTGTAAAGTGCGAGTGAAAATTGAAGCGTTGACGACATAAAAGCACAGCTGAAAAAAGGCTAACAAAAAAGTGTGTTTCTATAACTGCTTTTATTGCTAAATCCTATAAACTTGTACCTCTGTGGTTCATGTCTGGATTTTTTTCTTGTCACAAAAGTTAGTCTGCATCTATATTATTACATCTTTCAGTGTGTCTTTGGTTGGCAGTTAAGTTTGGGATCGAGAGCTTTATTACAGCTCTGGTACAGCAGACAGAAGGGGACCAGGAGCTGTCAGCTTTATGAGTCCTTGCATTGATACCAATGCCCTTTGCAATATGTTTACAGTGGAAATTCCAATTGCAATAACATTAAAAAGACAATATGGTTTTGCATTTTAGCCTTCTTGGGGTGTCATGGGTCCTGTGGCCACTATATAACCACAATGACAGTGGAGCTTGATGTTTTGTACAGTTTCCATTTACATACATTATTGTAGTAAAGGCTAATCACTCAAGGGATTGCAATACAATATATGCTGTTTAGTGATTTGCGCTCAACCATGGTCTCATTTATCTAAAGTAGGCTAAATACATATAGTATTAGTTAATTTGGCAATTAAAAATTGTGTAGAATACATGACCTATATAACAAAAAATCTTTTTATTTTTAGTAGTTTGATTTGCTCTCTTCACTCTAGTTTTGATCAACCCACTTCTTAAACATTCTTTCTCAGTTTTTGCTCAGTAGCTCTCTGTGTGCTTATAATGCAGAATTCACCTCAGCCTAACGTGCCTGTGACTGGCATGCATGCTAATTGTGGTAATGAAGGTCACCCAGAGAAGCAGCTGGAGTCCTTCTCTGTATGTACAACACTCCCTGTAGGGAAGTTGCTTCCTGGCATGAACCTCACCAGGACACAGAAAAGCACCATATGCTCCCCACCCACCACCTCACACCTTTCTCAGGGCTGCCACTGAGAAATCCAATCGCAGAGCCCAGAGCCATGCAAGATAAGTGAGATACTATGAGGCAAGTTAGACAGAACTATCTGGACTAAAAGGAACTCATGAAGCTGCACTTAATTTTAACTTTGATTTTCACCAATAGGGCTGTAGAAAGAATCTAAAATAAACTCGAAGCAACACATCCCTGAGATTCTCAAGCTATCATCAAGCAGGTAGTCATTTTAGCAATTAAATGCTATCTAGCAAACACACTAACTTAAATGTCCTAGTGGAGTTGTTTCTGGCCACCTGATGAACGTTAGAATAACTTACTAGTAGTAGTTTGCAACACATCTACCTTACAGAGTCAAGGCCAATATTAACCATGCAGTCACTGCTACAAAAACAGACTGTAAGGATTCAGAGGACATATAGGTCGCTCAGTTGCCTCTTGTCTGGGTCAAAACCATCTTCCAAATGCCAACTTTTTTACAAAGTAAGAAAAACAATCTTGTTTTGAACAAGGTGACAATGCATTTTCGATGTAAGCCAAAGGATTTTCAGACAGTTTTATGAGCCTTACAGTTTGGAGAATTTGCTCAGCCTGTAATCCTTCTACAAGAACTATGAAACTCTGAGATGCATGGATTTACCAGACAGCAGCACCCTGCAACAATGTGTAATGGATAACAGCTGGGCAAAATGTTTTCCAAATTTTCTTCATAGCAGCTAAGGAAAGATCAGTGAGATTCAGAACCTCATATCTCTCATGAAATGCAAAGTAAAGTCCACGCATTTAGTACATTTTCTAACAAGAGATGGGAAGGTTTGTAAAATATTATGCATATAGTTTACTCTTCAAATTTGCACTCCTGTAATTGGTAGTGGCCTTAAGGCTCTACAATTGGGATTGTGTACATTTTAATTACTATATACCATCAGCAGATTTTCTGTTTTATGTGTGATTGGTGTATTTTATGTGCTACAGACCCTCCATACTACAGATCAGTACCAGATGCTTGAGTTGAACACACACACTTTGTTTTGAGCTTGTTCGAACTGGTGTGCATTTACTGCAAGTGCATGTAGTAAAATATATAACCAAATGCAATGCTACTAACATATAACCAATTGTGGCAAACAGGCTGATAATGTATCCTATGAGCCATACAGTACCAGAAGAAGGTAGAAATTCTGCATAAAATGCTGGGTGTCATAGTTATATTGAGAAGTCCAGTACAGTAATGTCTTAATAGTCAGTTTCTGATGCACTGCAGGGATTATACCGGTTTTATAAAAGTTGCACTTGACAGATGTGCTGTATTAATAATATAAATAAAGATCACATCACTACACGTAATGTTTTCGCAGCAGGTGTTCAGGCCAACAGCAGGCTGTCAGGTAGCTTAAAGTTTAGTGTTCGTCAGGATTTAAAGGTTAGACAGGATACGGACTGGCACGTTGGCATCTCACTCTCTCCAGGCAGCTGTGTGGGTGAACAGCCTGCTGACAGCAGACTGCAGGGACTCTAGTGGTCTGCTGTTGAGACTTCCTCTGTCAGGCTCTGGGTGGGCTCGGCTCTGGTATTTCACATTAAGGGCATGGTCTAGCACCCCTGCAGGCTCCCTGGCAGTTCTGTATCAGTACACACTGTATACGTGTGTGCTTGGCATCACACCAGTACACACATTTTCTTTCATTTATGTTGAAGATAATGTCACAACAACTGAGGATACCTTTAAAAACGTTTTAGTTTAGCTGTTTCAAATGGCTTATCTCATTTCTTAGTTTTACAAGAGTAAATGAGGGCCAAAGAATTGCGCTAGCACTTAATACCAGTCCAAACGCTGAAGGAAAGAAAGAATGATATAATTCTCACGACCCCCAGCTGTTTTCCTGCCACTTGGAACATCATTCATGGGAAGACCAGATGGAAATTCATTGACTGAGGGAACAAACTGAACTTTTCCTGCATGTTGGTGATCCATCCTGGCAGAGGAGCAATCTGTGCTCCTTCAATAACACTGTTTTTTTGTGTGTGTGTGTGTGTGTGTGTGAGAGAAGAACCCCCAGGGGAGTCATACACTCATTAGGTATGTATGCCGTAGTTGTCCTCCTTGTTGCTGATCACTGTTATATATTGTACTATGTGCACTTTTTCTGATGTAGATGGACATGTTCAATTGATGTTTCTTAGTGTAATTTTTGCTGTGATTATTTTACTGCAGACATGCTGATGTCCAAGGCAAATTTCCCAATGGGACAATACAGTCTGTCTTATCTTATTTCTGTTTGTGTTGGCTGGGGACTTTGAGACCTGAAGATGTAGATGTAGACTTGTTGCAAGTTCTTGAAGATGAGTTGCAAGATTGGTATGTCAGCATCACAGGTGTCCCTAATGGGAGGAGTAGCTGAAAACCAATTAATATCCAGTGATTGAGCCAGCAGACCTAATTGGATACTTGAAGAAAGTATTGACCTAGTTTTTAGAGTTGTTATTGTTGACATTGGAGAGCTGCTTCAAAATTTCACTTCTTTAGGGTCATTCCTGTACCTGCTTAAGACTTTTCTACCTCAAAACTATATTTAACAAGATCACATCATACATTAATCATGTATAATGTGCAGATAAAGTGTAACTAAACAAGACTCAGTTACCCAGGTGTCTTCCTTTTAGATTTACAGCACTGTTTGGTCATAGAAACAGGCCCTAGACTGCATATATTGTTTAGACACGTCTGATGTGGCCGTGAACATAAACTCCATGAGACAGATCCAGGATGTGGTACAAAGCCATGTGTCACACTGAATTCTTGTTTCATATATCACTGCTCAGATATGTTCCATATGTATAATTGTAAATGTTTGTGGCCAGATTGCCCTCTTTGTTCTTTCCCATGACCCCTTTGCAATAAGTACTGAATTATTCATCCTCCTCTCCACTCCTGCTCTGACCAAATGTTCCTGAGAACAGGGCTAATGGATTTAAAACAAAGAGTAAAGGCGAAAGGAGATGGACATCCTTGTGCAGTAGAGTGTTTAGAACATTGTAAATTGTGACCCTCATGTTTGGGATAACCTTCCACTATTCACTAGATTTTACTACTGAACAAATCATTTTGGCAACTACCCCTCGCTTAATCATAAATTTCCTGTTTAATATGGTACAGATGTGTCTTATAAACCCTTTAATTGCACACATCTGTCACCATCTGCATTATCTGCCGTATAACTTGTGAATGCAGACTGCAAATATGGAGCTTTGGGGGAAACATCTATCTAGCAGAGGCATGTTATGACGTCCCCTTCGCTCCTAGACATAATTTTAGCTGTGCAGCTACAGTTTGTATAGAGGATTTAATCCAGGTTGCTGGAATTAAAAATGCTATTATAATATAATAATGTATCTTCTGGGCTTTGTTGTTGTTCCTTAACGAGCATACATAAAGGGAGCCTCCTGTTCTGTGCAATGAAGGTAATTTGTGGCTCAGCTGACAATCTTCATGGCCTTGATCACAGTGTGCTGTAGATTTCTGGAGGAGGTTGTTGCTGAGGAGTCCTCATGGTGCCTGTCACCAGTGAGGAAGACCGATGGATGCTCTTTACCATCCATCCTTCTTTGGTGACATGCTGTATCTATCGCACGCTCCAAAACCATGCACAAGTCAGCTTAAACAGTTTCTGCTGCTGTGTGAATTTAGCCCGAAGAAAGGTTTTTATGGCAGGCTCATCCACTTGCTCGCAGCCGAGCTATCAGGTTGTCAGCCTGTGTGCTTTTATCACAAAGGATCAGTTGGTCAGTTTTTAAGCATTCAGATGATCATATTCATCCCTGCTGCTTGTGGAGCAGGGACCCCAAAGATTTATTGTAGGCTTTAGATTTGTTACTGTGCGCACTTGTATTTACTCCACATGGAATATTGACCTTGCTCTATTATTGACAGCATTTTAGGGGGGGTCTAATCCTGTCTGAATACAGTACGTGGTAGGAATTGTGAACGTAACCCTCACCTGATCTGACATGTATTAACACACACAAATGAGTAACTCTCACACTTAACTATAAGATGTAACCATGTTTTTCAAGACATAAGATTTTCCCCTTTGACAAAAGCTGCAGCATGTCCTTTTGAAACGGAAATGACAAACAAATGCCAAGGCTTTTTATTGCTTTTGCCTTAATCTTATGAAAAGTAGACAGCGTATCAAAGCGGAAAGGACAAAGTGCCCGGCAGCATTGTACTACATGCTTGTTGTAGTCCCAAAAATGTCTTTCTCTGTATTTACCAGTCAGAACCGTTACAGCAAAAATTGTCTGTTTTCATAAAGCTTTCTTAAACTGTTTGAGCTGTAGTATGTATACTTGAATAGTGTGTGCAGTATTCGTCTCTGTGTGTCTCCTTCCATATTAGATACAGACAGTGCTTCACTAAGCCTTGTCTAAAAGAGAACAGATGGGCCAGGAAATGAGATCTGGAAACATGCCTGAACTGCAATGCTTTGATTCATCATTTGATTTCACTTCTTGGGGCTCAAGGTAAAATTCACTGGAGTGATTCACCAGTATTTAGGCCAACTCCACCAGATACTTCAGTAAGAGCTGTGAACAATTTCAGATATTGGAATAATAGATCAATTAGTAGTAGGTTTAAATTCCTGGATTAATTTCGCCACACCAAAAGCCAGACAGATAAATACTCCTGTATCTCCAAAGTGACTGTGATTGGTGGAGGATTGCTACAGGGATAAAATTACAGCAAGATGGATTTAGTTTAAAAGCAAGAATGACATAATGAACGAGCAGTTTTGAAATATCTCCAAAGGGATAGTCCAGGATTATGGTAAGACAGGGAGTGTACAGTATGCTTTTGCAATGAACAACATGTTTGACCTCATCTGAATGATCTAAAAGCACAATCCATTTTGGGCTCGCTAACCATTTCTTTCTAATACTATATGACCCAGGTTTGACACTGAGGTAGTTTTTGGTTGAAGGATCTCTGTTCCAGGCACCTCAGTTTAGGTCATCCTGAGGAACTAAGTGTTGGGGAATGCGCTGTGTTTGAATTGACTGTTTGAAATGCTGACGCATGCTATTGTGTGATAATGTCCAGATTAGGTTGTTGCGAGGTCTTCGTGTAATACTCACCAGAGTTTTGGCATATGCAACGGGCATAAAATGTGTTTGATCTCTTTCCACACTGAACTGAGCGATTGTACAGCAAAATTTAATGATCTGACTCTACCTCTTTGCTTGTTTTGACTTCATCCTACACTCTCTCCTTAATCTATATTCTATCCTTCTATCAAAGCTGTATTTACCTTTTTATGTTAATTTTTTTTATGTTTTCTAATGAAGTTGAATGTAGAAATTTAGAAATACCATCCAATAAATAAACAAGCATGTACAATAGCATGTCATTTTTAGCTTTCAGCCTGGTGGAATCGTGCGGGGCGTTCAGGGTTTTCATGGCCAATAGGGCAACCATGACAGGCTGATAGGTGTTAGGTTCGTCCCATAGCATCACAGTAGGGGTAAGAAGCCTGACGCATATTTCCTTGTATCCATGTCTAACATGGGGGCTGGGGCCTAGCTTGAACAGCTGGGTTATTAAGTGGCCCATGGAGCACTGGGTGATGGTCGAGCTCAGGGTGTCCTAATGTGGCTTATAGGCCTCACAAGAGACCTTGTGTTTCCTCCCTGAATGTTCACAGGAGCAGGAAGCAAGATGAGAGAAACGCAACGAACTCCCTCTGTGGAGATTGAAGTGTGTGAAGAAAGAAGTGTGATTGGCTTCTTTGTATTTGATGGCGTTTTTGCTGGTTTTTTCTTCATAGGTGTCTAAGATATATTGCCTGACGCAATCTATGCTTGATGTTCTGTAGGTCTGAAACCATTTATTACTTTCTTAAAAAAGAAAAAAATATCTTGCAGCCTTCTACATTGGAATTTGCTTTAGTCCTTTCGTATTGCTAAATCACATAAATCTATCGGTTTGTCATTAGGCAGTTTTATGTTGAACTACCGGGGAGGTTGAAGCTGGTTCCGTGCCCTGGCTTCTATCCCTCTTAACCTTATCTCTCACCTGACCTTCATGCTCAGTGTTTCTTTTTCATCTTCTACTTGCCAACTGCTTCTCTGATTATTTTGCTCTGCGATAACTTTACTCCGATGCTACTCCATTAATCAACTCCTGAAGCGGAACGCCGCACCCCTGACATCAAGGTAAAATGTCACAGTGATCAGTAGCATGCTTGCACTGTATCATAAGCTGTCAACAGGGCATCTCATCACCCCCATAACCAACGTGTTACTGTCTTACCATGTTACTGTTTAGTTCCTAAGATTAAAGTTTAGGATTAAAGCCAAGTTAAGTGTAACTGTGATCTCAACAGAAGAGATACAAATGAGCAGCGTAGATCATTTATTTATTACACATTTATTTAGATTACCATAAACGGCATTGCCACAAATGTTATGTGATAATGTACAGGAACTGTTTGTTTCAACTTGAATTGAGTGTTTCTTTGTTTTGTTGCTCACTCATATGGCGAATTTGATCTAATTTGGAGTAACTGTTGCAGACAGGTAACTGGCTAAATTAAAGAAATGCCGCATAGGGTCATATTATTGCTCACATAGATACATTATACACACCATACCTGTTAAATAAATGAAATGTGTTTTAGCCACAGTCTATAATGAAATAATTTCTGAGTTGCTTTGATTTGAACTGAACTTAAAGAAGCTCTGTGAGTTTTCATTTTGGTCGGCTGACGCACTTGATTTGTCAAGACTCCAGAATCCTTTTACTGTGTTGTCCTTGGGTGAGTGTTATAATTGGATGGATAACAGATGTGACTGGAGGCAGCAGGCGGCTATATTTTAAAAAGCTGATTTGGGTGTTGAATTCTTACCGTTTCAAAGGGGCTCGGATGAAAGGAATGACTTGACTTTCAAAAGATCCTCAAAGACACAAACTAGTTCTATTCTGAACGTAGGATTTGAACATGATGCGTGTTCCATGTCAGTCATAGTGTGGTTAATTCAAATGGAAACCTGCAAATTGTTTTTATTTAATGTGTTCCTAGTCTGGTGGTCGAGTCATTTTAAAAGCCATTAGCAGCGACCCATGCATATTCCCACAGTGAAGGTTTATAGCCATTAGCAGTGTTGCATGATTGTTGTTTTTAGAGGTTATTAGTTACTAAATTCAGAAATACAGTGGCTTAACCCAAAGTTCAAACACACTCAAAGGTGGTATAACATACAAAAAACTTTTGCACGAGGAACTTTTCCTTTTAACGTCTTGCTCAGTTGCCAGCCAGCTGTGACAGGCAACTGCATTGTCAAATATTAAAAGTATTTTTTTTCCCTCAAACATTTGCAAAACGTGTAATTTAAAGGATCACCGCAATTTGGTTTTCAGTCAAACAAGTTTTATAGTAACTCAGATTTAGTACAACTTGTATATGTCATAGTCTTTAATAAATGTTTCACTGTTACATTGTTAAGCTAATGTTGTCTGTATCTGCTGTGAGTTACTTGTCCCTCCCCAAGGATTGAATGAATTTGATCTCTATTCTATAGCTATTATTCGCCACAGTATATGCACTCCTCTTTACTATTGGTGCCTTGCCACTGCATCAGCACCGTCCCATCTGAGGAGGCCTTGTACTCGGCAGTCGCTGTCTTTTTCGAACCCATGAATAGACTGTAGAGACCTTTGTATCCAGGCTGTCGCTGCTTGTCTAGCTAGTGCCGTGGTTCATTCCAGTGACAGCTTCTTTCCGAAGATAACCGTGTATTCCAGCTCAAGCGGACTGGGGGCAGCTTTAAAATAGACCTGTAATTATAGACCCAGATGGAATAAAGTGTTAGACGTGCCCTCAGACGACAGCTCTAATAACAAGTCGCAAAATTCAACCTGTAAGGAAAATGTTTGAATATTTACCTTGCAAGATGGTGTCCTTGCTACCAAGATACTATATAGTGTGAAACTAATTGTTCTGCATAGTCTTTACCTGAATCGCATGAACTCGTCTGATCTTTCCTAAGCTTCCACTGAGTCATGTATTCTTTCTTGTTTTGAAATAAGCTAAAGACACACCATAAGAGCACTTTCAAATGTTGGATACGGAGATAGATGATTTGTTCCTCTCTTTGTATTTTGACAGTAACATTTGAGTTGCCTGCTTTTTAGAATCATAATTTGTTTCATAAGGCTGTTAATGATTAATGTGGATTTATTGGTTTTCATTGGTCCATACACACATGTCTTTAAGTCATTCCAGGCCCTCAACCAAGCCAAACACACAAACAAACAACTGCACAGTACTTTTGTAGACACAGCACTTTGTCCATTAGAATTCCCTGCTGTCTTAATGAGATCCTAATGACTTTGAATTTCTGTTGACTGTGATCAGGCCTACAGTCAAAGTTGCATGTGAACCATTCCAGCTTGCTGTCCTCGTATGAACCTGGCCAGGTGCCAGCACCCCCTGCTTCTCAGGTGTCTTTTGTGCCATGCAAATGAGATGCCATGGCAACCGTATCTACTTAATGTCAGAGTACAGAGCCAATTGACTGCTAACTGAAGGGGTCTGATTTGTCAAGAGATCCTTAGCCACCTGGATGAGATGGAGGCTGTGAAGTGCTTCTTTGAACTGGGACAGATGGGAGTCAAATGATTAAAAACATGCTTTCATCTTTTAAGCTTGAATAACAGGGTATCACTCGACTGTAATGAGAAATTGTAATATAAGTGTAGGACTGTTTAGCAAGACAAAGCTTAGTAAATATTTGCTATTCTAGACACCTGAAGTCAGATTTTTAGTTAGATTATTATTTTTAGGTTTTAAGAAGCAGCAAAAGTGGCACTTTACTTTCACACACATCCCAGCACACATGCAACTACAAATAATTTACGGGTCTAAAACATGTCATCATTAACCTTGGAAATTGTGGTTTAAAGTGAAATGAATTTGCTGGTTTTGTATGAATCCAATAGGTTTTCAGCACTTGGTGTGTGCAGACACTGCCAAAATAACTGAAAAGTGTTCCACCTACAGACACTCAGAATTTGCCATGAGAAGATGCTGCAGTACTGACCAGAGATGCACTGTATGCAATTCTGTGATTTCCAAAATGTCACAATGTTTGTTGTGATGTGTCGGCTGTGCAGTGATTGTGTGTGTGTGTGTGTGTGTGTGTGTGTGTGTGCGTGCACCTTTTTATCTTGTGAATTAGTTATTTCACTTCTTCTTGGTGGCTGAATCTTGGAACAATCATTCCAAGGCTAGCATGGTCTCCTCCCTGACTGTACAGCTAGCTACACATTATCTTCCATATCTGATGGGATCTTTTTATTGTCCCGTGGTTTTGGATTTTCAATATCTCCCTCTCGGATGGCCCAAATTGCTGATGCTTATCTTTTTGCCTTGTGGAATGCGATTTGTGAGTGTTGACACTAGAATTAGGTTGTATTGTGTAAGGGAAAGGAAGTTATTAATGTTATGCCCATACAGGTGGTCCTTGTCCATATTTTGTTAGCTTTCATGGCGTCATTGGCAAACTCCATTGTTTCTGCATGACTTCCATAGTTGTTCCATGCCTGCTGTGGCATTGGTTGTACTGGATTATATTTGTTTTCATAGTTCATATTTCCACAACTGCTTATATGCATTCACAATCGACAGCCTGCGCGCTTCTCACATGATCATTTATGTCATTACTTCTTTTGCTAGAACTCCACCTGGTGCTCATATTTCTCTCAACAACCACAGCTATGACAATATTTCCTTGTGGGAAAGCTGATCCTGAGAACGTTTCCTCTGTGATGTCCGCCGTCTGTGATTGGTACAGACCAGGTTTCCCTTCAAGCTGCAGCACTTGCTCATAGCCAAGCACAACAACGGACTGATCCGCTGGAGGAAGTGAGAGCATGTCACCATTGGAGAATTAAAAAGGAGCAGGATAGGAACCCCAGCATGACCTTCCTCTGATAGTGCAGGTGGAAACAATGGCTTTGGGTAGCCTCTCAGTGGTTGTGGTCTGTCCTTGTTTTTCCATATGTTATGTAGCCAAGTCCCACTTTGCTCATTCTTAAAGTTTATTATGCTGTGACATTGTGATCAAGGCGTGACTACGATTATGATGTTTTCTTTGTGAAAAGGAAGCGTGTCACGTTACGGTTTCATATTGTCAAGTTTAATAGTAGTCTAGCTGATCAGGATAAAAGATAATATTTCTGTTCAAGGTCTTGAATATACATTTCATCACAGACCTCTCCTTGATTGCTGTTTCAGTAAAGCCAGCGCCTCTAACTTCAGTAATTGTTTAATATGCAGGGGAGCAACTCAGACAAGGTGGGGAGTCAACAGCTGAATATGAAATTGATTTGCGAGGCTCAAAGGTGTCTGGCTATTTGATTAAGTCCCCTGTGTGGATGTGTTGACGATTTAGCTTCATGGCCTTGAGACAACAGGTCTCTTCCACATACTCACTGAAGCGTTTATGTGTGTCCAGTGTTACTCAACTAGTATTCTGATCCTGGAGTCAGTGTGAGTGTTTTGAAAGCAGGCTCACTACAAAGCTTGTGATATTGCAGTGACAGTAAAAATATGCTAATTCAGGGAATATGTCAGTCAAAGCCTCTCTGGATTGGGGGCTGCACTCATACATAGTCATGATTGATTTTTCCCCCCCATCTGTTGTGTTGAATTGTACTGTATATAGAAATGTACAACCTTTTGCGAGCCATGACATGAGTGGTTGCTACAGTATATTGTAAAACTACTGTGTTCCTGTATTTTCACCATGTTGCATTTCACTGTGATGATGGTTCTGCTTTGAGTCACAGTACATTTTGAGATAAGCAGACGTAGTTTGTGCTTTTGCATTCTGCTTGACTGGAAGGCAGGTCACCCTTTTCACATAGGACTGTGCTGAAACAATCAGAAATGTATTATACAAAAATGCCAAACGTTCACTTGTTGTAGCAGATCTGATGACATCCTGCTTTTCTCTGTTTAATGTCTGTTTAACTTGAATATCTTTGGGTTTGAGACCGTTTGTCAGATATAACAAGCAATTTGAAGACATACCCTTGGACTCTGGAAACTTGAGAAGGGCATTTATTGCTATTTTGTTACATTCCATGGGCCAAGCAATTTCAATGAAATAAACTTATCAGATTCATTGATAATGGAAATAATCATTAGTTCCAGCCCCAAATAGTATAGGATATTTCTGGTAGGGTAGGATAAGATGGAGGTGAGGCTCACATCTTAGAAAGAGAGATGGTTTCCAGTTGAAGTCATACTGTACTTGTCAGTCTTTTATCTCTCAGCTACCAGTGCTCCACTTACCAAGCGAAAGCAATAAAACCCCATTTCTGCTTTATCGGTTTGGGGAAACTAGTGGTTCTGTGCTAGAATGCGAATTGGATGACCTGAGTTTTTGGAGCTTCTATTAACTTTCTGTGTGACCGTTGGCAGATCTCATCACTCACTTCATCTCTTTTTCATGGTTTTGGTGGTCTGTTTGAATAAAAATAAGTTTTCAAAAAAAGATTGGAACAAAATGACAATGATGTGTTGTATCTGTCTGTCTCGGTCTGTGTGTTCCACCCTGTAACCTCAGGCCAGCACCGCCAGTATTCACTGCAGCTGTCTAAATGGAATCACAAAACATATCCAATCATCCCTCCTCTTTCGGGAATTGCTGACTGCATCACCTGACGTAACAACGTAATTCAGCCCTACCTATGTTTTCAAAATCATTCCCAGATAAAGGTGTGGTAGGTCTTTCACAAAGCAGCCTTGAACAAATGGCAAAATATAATATGGCAACCATCAGGGATGCTAGTGGGTTTCTTTTTTTGTGAGAGATGAGAAGCAGAGTAAAGGGCTACAGCAGTGAAAGTGCTCTGAGATGACACAATGGCAAATGTGGGAGTGCGGAAGCAGAGGTTTGCTGCCGGGGTTAAAAAAGCAACACTTGGGAGCATGTTGCTCCAGAGAAATACAAAGGGTTTCAGTATCCAGCCACATATACATCCAGCAGTCCACGTCCACACACACATTAGAACTGTGAGCTTTGATGATCAGTAAACGCGGTGGTGTAGATCTCCATGGGAATAGAAGTGAAGGTACAGTACTGTAATGCAGAGGCGTGCCATTCCAAGCTGAGGACAAAATTATGATATTGGACAGTAAAGTCTTGGCTCCTCAAAACACCTTAGTTTTTCATAAATGTTGCACTTTATTAGCCTGTAGGACATTAGGCCCATTAGGTCATATACCTAAAATGCCTCAAAGAATATGCAAGCAACACATGGGCACTTTTTTTCTTGGATTGTACAAATGTTATGAACCAATTTAGCATGATTATTATACCAACTGATAAAACGCCACAATACGTGCAATGTCACTGTTTGATTGTGTTATGTAATTTGTTACCCGCTCAGATTTAGTAATCAGTGCAGCAGAAGAAATGCATCACTTTCTTCAAGAGAAATTAGGTGTGTTACAGCTCGGTGTAAAAATACTCGGCAATCTATAATTTGACAGCAACGATGTAACCAAGCGTTGATGTTCAAGCCAGTAGTGTGATAAACTGTTCCTATGTTGCTGGAATACATCAGAAACTCATTGCACAGGAAACTGAATATAAGATTAGTACACAAATCAATGTTTACAGGGTTTGACTGTTCATGGTTAGGCTGTCTTCTCATAGGAAATGATTTATCATGGTCTGTTGCTGTTGGCTCAAAGTGTAATGTCCATTGTTAATGGATTCCTTTGTTTCTGCCGCCCACAATAGGAAGCTTGTTGACTCTAATATTCCTCATCTTGTGATGTGAAGTGTGCATTTTTCCTAATCTGAACTTTCTCACTACATCAGAAACACACAGCACAGAAGCCTCATATTCTGTTAGTTAATGTTGATGTTTTATTGTTGTTGTTTCCACAGTGACGAATAAGAAACCGTCCCACTTATCCGTCACTAAGGTGAAGCAGTTCCAAGGATCTTCTGCCTTCATAAAAAGGTCACAGTGGACAATCGAACAGCTACGGCAGGTCAACGGCATTGACCCAAACAAAGTATGTAATTTCTAGTCCCCTTCAGCCACTGGTATTTGCTTAATAAACCAGGCAGGAAAACAATTTGGATTAAGATGAGTGTTGCTGATGTAAAATAGCTTGTAGTTTTTTCTCTATTTCACCATCCCCCCCCCTGATAATTGAGATGTTTCTTTTCCCTGACTACACTCACTCATCTCATTTCTCGCTCTTGCTGCTATTCTCTCCAAGGACTGTCCAGAGTTCGACCTGATGTTCGAAAATGCATTTGACCAGTGGGTTGCTAGTTCAGCAGGAGAGAAGTGCACCTTCATCCAGATTCTTCACCACACCTGCCAGCGCTACAGCTCGGCGAGGAAACCGGACTTCGTCAACTGTCAGTCCAAACTGCTGGGGGGTAAGAAAAATTTAATAAAACAAAAAAACATTGCTAACTCTCCTCTGTTAATATTACTGTTAGGAGCACAGTGGCTCTGCCATGCCAGAATCACTGCTTGTCATACTGTGCTATGAGCCAGTCTGAATCTGATTATGCATGATGACATCCAGCACCTGGTGTGTATGAAAATGCATGCTTTTTATCATACACAGCATCTGTTGCGCGCTCTGCTGAAGTGAGGTCAATGAGGATGCCCAATAAAATGCATCAGCTGTGACTCAAAGCATCTCACACAAATCAGCCCGATTTAAAGCACTAAACACTAAATCATATTTATGTGATATTGACACATTTCATTGTGAGGCTCATTATTTTTATTTGGTTTTCACCCTTCATAATAACATTAAACATCACAGCAAGAGCTGTAACAGTTCCTTAATTGTTTGACACTGATATTAAATCTGCGAGACTGTGGAAAAACAGCCATTTGAAAGCTAACGTCTCCCTTTGAACATAATATTCCATGCATGCCCAACAATCTACGAGAAGATCAAACAAGTCAAAGCATAACCAATTCCCAAATGTTTTAGACATGTAAAATGTAAATGTAAAACCACATAATTGGTCATTTCATGGCTGTAAATTGTGTGATTGTTACCAAGGAGGTGAAGGGTTCCGGTGCTGGTTAAAGGTTTCCTCTACAGTGAAACCCAGTACAGAATGTAGCATCCTCAGCGCTTTGATCAGATATTGATCTGTTTACCTCCCAAGCCTCATCTTTGAGCACCATTCTTCAACCTGTTGAATAATTGATGGAATTATTTGTAGAAACACATCCTCCTGCATGGTGTCCCATCTGCCCTACATATACAAGAATCAATAACCAGAAATAGATATTTTTGAAAACAAAAACATTGGTTTACTTTGCTGGATTTTAAACATCAGACTGTTGCGCTACAAACAATATCTTACTGTAAGCCACAGCATAAATAATGGGTCTCTTGGAACTGGTGACATACGTGTTTTGAAAGCTTTCACTATTGAACATGCAGTACTATGTGAGAGGTTCAACTACATGAAATATGTGTATGAAATATGTGTTGTCCCTTTTTCTTACATTATGTTTATGGGAACCAACTATTTACTCATTGATGATTATGCTGCCCGTTCTCTACTACATCCTCTTAGATTACTTTGACCTGCCTCCTACTCTGAAAACCATGTTCGTATTTATCTCTGGTGAACCGACACTGGAGTATAGTGTAATCTCTGTATGTATAAGTGGGAAGGTAGTGGTGTTTCAGAGGGCACTGAACCTGGTGGGCTTTAGAATAGGATGGATTATGGAGGTTGCGTATCAACCACACGACTCCAGTACATCTGAAAATTACACTGATTTTAAGATACATAGCACTGCCCTAGATATAAATGCTTGTGATTTAAATGTTTTTACCCTCAAATACACTTTCAAGAGTACTGATTGACACCATGCGATAAGTCCCATCTGGCCATAAGATGTAATGATGATAAACTCTTGGCTCAGTGAGCAGAGGATGCAATGTGTGATTGACCAAAAGCAGTTGACAGCTCACCACGCACATTGTGACAGGAGGAACAGGTTGGATGCCAACCTGGTGCCAAACTCTGTCCACTCCAGTTTAAGTCTCACACCAGTGCAAAACAAAAATTATGACGCTGCTCAGGTGTGGGACCATAACTGTGGGAGACTCTATCTGCGGAATCCTCTGGGAAAACACAAAAGGTTCTTGACTCTGGATGAATCAAGAACGGTATATCAATAAGCACCGTTATACTCTAGAAGGACAAGTATGTTTTGCCACTCAAGATGGGGAGCATAGAATGAATGAACATATTAGTGTAACTCTCAAGTCTCTGGGGTTGTTATTTTGACCGTGTGTGTACTAGGGATGTCATGACAATGTCAGCAGTGGTCTGTGGATGCCAGCAGCTTTGTTCTTTACTGGGGTTTAATCTTGCACTGGTTCCCCATGCTGACTAGGTTACAACAAGAGGTCCTGAGTTGAAATTGATAATAGACTGCAGATATCAGCAAGCATGAATACCTCTGTGAAGTAATATTAACATTAAGTCATCAGGCGGTAACATCCTGTGTCTGATAACGTACTTGAAGTTATCTGAGGAGTTGACATTATGATGCAAAACCATTTGAATGAAACTCTGGATTGAAACTAAATTCAGGGAAGATATTTTTTTAATATTTGGGCTGCTGTCTTCCATATCCTGTACGTCTCTTCCAATACCGGCCTGTAATTGGAGTAGAAATAAAAGCAGCTAATTGCCTTGTTATCAGTGCCGACTTGGGCTGCTGCCCACACCCCAATTCCCACCTGAGCTTTTTTGTCTCACTGTAGTGGATGCTTTTAAACCCTCAGCATTGGGCAAACTTGTCTCCCTTTAGTTTAGTTAAATGCCCTGTGTGAGGGTTACAATAAATGGATGGATGAATAATTAAACAGTAACCAGTTTAACCATTTTTTATTTTGCATGACATTTATAAACAACGGAATCCTCAATTTTTAACTCGTGATTTAATGACCCCAAAATGGTAACCCCTCTTGACTAACTTCAAAATGATATCATATTTGAACAACAAAGCTGACTATGACTTTTGATATTTTCTCATCGCAGAAGACCAAGCTGTAGATTCAGTCATTTTCCGTTGCAAGGTCTATTTGAACAGAATGAGGAAAGAATTTGTTGCACACCACGGTCATCTGCTAAGACGAGGTAAGCCAGTGGTACAGTACACAAAGCTACTTGAACTAAATGTAAAAAGTTATACCCCTTACTAAAAAGTACAAAGTTTCTTTGTAGTTGTACTTGTCATTTTTAGGCATATACTGTAATTACAAACACAGAGCTTTGTTCTTTATGCTCCCAGAGGAAACGAGGGCAACATTTCCCTGGTTTGTGTTGTCATTGTGGGGGTTGAGTACATGCTGAAAGGGATTTTAAATTTACATCCAAAGGTTATGTCTGTCAGACTGTGCAAAGTCACTGACTAATGTGCAGAGGTAAATCACATTTTGATGTAGAAGAGCAGTACAGTGATAAAGAGCTTCTTCCACAATAGTCCTCAGTATTCAGTACTTCTGTATAACCATTCATAAATTAACATTTAAGCTTTGTCAAGACTAAAAGGATGGGAATTACAGCTGTTTAATGCATTGTGTGATGCTGACGTTTATCTGCTGATTAAAGTCACTGAGAGTAGACTGTTAATGAATACCTAGTAGCTATTTTCCTCTTGCTGTCAGTGTGGCTCTGTGCTACATTTATGACAGGATGTCCATGATTGTCCTCATTGGTGTCCTTTGTCATACTAGTTAAAAGGGCTTCAGCAAGGCACTGTGACTAAACTAAAGGCCGACTGAGCAAGCAAGGTCAAGCCGTTCCCCTCATGAAAAAATGTCAGGGGCAGAGTGATCTCCTTGCTTTTTCTCTGAGTGGTTAACCAAAGGGTTGATGGAGTCATTCAGGCTTCACATCTATCTCACTCCAAATGAAATGTGAGTATTTTGTGGGACACGTGCATTAAAAGTGAATCAAATGTAGTTAATTAGCTGTAGTGCTGTTATAATAGGATCATTAAACCTCAGCACTGGATCACACATTTATTTTACATTAACAATTGAGTGATAGCTCAGATGAAGATTGCCTGTTACCACTGATGCTAAGCAAGACGAGATCCTGGATGCTGTTGGTGACAGGGAGGAGCAGCTTGATGCTTGAATGGCAATGATATGATGATACAGCATGGTGTGTATACAGAGTATGTACAGTATTTCACGGTGAAAGGGAGTGGTATTGCACAAAGAGAAATGCACAGATGACTAAATGATTATGGAAGAACATAGAGAAAGGGAGAACTGCCCTGAATAAAAGGTTTGGGAGTGACCATTGAAAGATAGAATTAACTGTATGGGGAATAACTGCAGGGAGAATGGAGAAAAGTGAGTGGGGAATAAAGTCTGTAGAGAAACAATAGGTGTATGTCAGGAGTGCCGGGGGGAGGTGCCCTTTCTGGTTGAACCCCTGCTGTAGTTACATTTTGCTGCTTTGGATAATGTTAAGATTTGCATTAATTAAACTGCAGCAGGGATTTATCTTGTAGCAAGAGATGCATAACTGTCTTTAGCCATTTCTTGTCGAAATGTTTTCTCATTTCATACATTCTTTTATGCATATTTCAATATAACAATTTGAAATTGGAGCATTAGCAATAGGAGCATTGGTCCTTAAAGACGTATTGTAAACTTGCTTTTGTTGTTTTCAGAATATGCAAAACAGCATGTATACTCACAACAACATATAACTATAAATAAGAAGCATGCAAAACACTTGTGTTTTTGTACATTTTGTTTCTATTCCTCCTGCTTTAATTTTGTTAAGAAAATGTGTCAAAATACCAGACCACGTGAGATTAAGGGAGGAATGCTTTACTTTATTAAAAAACGTTTTTCAGCCTTGGCCTTCATGCCATCATAAAGATTTATTGTGTTCAACTTAGGTCAACTATTTACTTAAGAGCTTAATACTGGCACTTCTCAGAATGTGCTGCTGTTAAAAAGTACTAAAAATTGGTATAAAAGATATTTTCCTTGATTTTAAGTACAGTACAGACTATTGGTGTGAATAGATCATATCTTTTTTTTTTTTAAACCTTGCACATTATAATGTTTATTGCAATTACAAAGGCAGTTTGCATTGACATGCCTTTGTAGATGTAATTAACATTATTAAAATCTAATCATGATTTATGTCCTATGTGCGTAAAATAAGTGATGAGATGTCTTAATATTTCCTGTCTCACAATAGCAGAAACTGGGGACAGATCACCCAGGTTGAAAATAACAGCAATTACTGGAATACTAAAGAAACGGTAGGCTACTGGAATATGTAGGTAAAGCTATGAAAAAGATTGGGATCACTCAATTCTTGACAGAATGTTTCATATCTTTCTTTGGATGAATAGCAGCAACTTTAAGTTCTCTGGTAGTATTTGGCTAATAAGGAGAAATTCTGATGTGCTCGCTAATATCTAAAGGCACGACAGTCTCTCCCTTCAGACACCCAGACATGTTATACCCTACAGCTTTCTCCTAACACAGTGATGAGGTGCTCATGTACACTAGAGTGAAAATACTAAAGCCACTCTAGCATTTATTGTTTGAATGGATCTTTTCATGTAGGTGTGCTTGTTCTTGAAGTTAACCATCCAGTCTAATCCATCCCATATGTTTTGAGAGTAAATGTGACTTTTGAGGTTATCAGCATCTCGTGAAGTGTATCCGACATGTTGACCCGTTGATGCCATCAGCTCATTTTCTTTAGCGCCGCAGTACTGCAGCCTGGAATCTGCTGCTTACAGCAGAGCGGGAAAAGGAGGGGTTGCATTGATCTTTCCCCTTCCTTGTTATGTTGTTCTTTGCTCATAGTTCCTATTTTCTGGTATAATTTGTTGCCAGAAAAAAAAACGTGCCTTTTTGTTCAGTCTCCATTGTTAAAGAAACCCTGGATTATTACGATATCATGGGGTATATAGCAACAACATTCCTCTTCCGTTGTTGAGAGAGGCGTGTCATGGATGCACTAGGTTTGGCTTTGCACTGTAGGTCATTCTCACTCAACAATGTAAACTGACAAAATCTTCACAAAAAGCTCCCCTTTTAGATACCAGTACATTAGTGTCATAACAGGAATAACTTCATTAAAATGCAGACTGTATTAATATTAATTGAACTTCCTAAGTAACATAAAAGAATCACTGATCACCTCCCACTTAAGAACTTAAGAGTCACTAAGGCTCAGAGTTTGGACGGCACCACATAACAAAATCAACGCCTACACATGTGTCATTCAGCTCCTGTTGCTGCAGCCCCCCCACATAAGCTGTCCAGAATGTCTCCACCCAGCTTTCTCCATAATTACATTGTCCGCTGGGGGAACCCACGCTGCAGCCGCCACTGATCTGAGAATGGAGCAGAAAGGCACCAGTGAAATGAAAATGGTGTGCAGACAAATAAAGGGAGATGTTTGGGCTGTGAGGGCGAAGGTTATGTTGAGGATGATGAGAGTATTACTCCCAGAGGAGGAGGAGAGGATTAAGAGGAATCTGTCTGAAGGTGAAACGGTCTTTCTAGTGAAGACCTAAAGCTTCTCAGAATTTTTTTCCCCCCCAATAGAAATGGAGCAGGAATGTTTTTAGCCAAAGTAAATGAGAATTCTCATCTGCAGTATAATATAATTACACTGGAACTTTGCTTTGCTAATGTAAAATTAAGAGTTCCCAGTTAAGAAAGTAAATACTGCATTCACACTGTGCCTGTAGACTGTGGAGTTCTTGGATGCAGTAGAGAGATTCTTAAACTTTTGACCAAATAAAAAAGGACTCCTGACAGGTATGAAGCTTATTTCATCAATGGTCCAGATGTGTTTCTAATCTGGTCTGCAGTCTGGTTCATTTACTGTAATCTCTGGAAAATTGACTGAAGGAACTCCATGTGCGTGTGTTTCCATTTCCATTTGTGTGCATAGATGTGGGTATGGACATCTATAAATCCTTTTTGTCTCTGCAGCACAGGTTTGTCTACACAAACTGCTTCGACTTTATCAAGTTTACTCCATTTTGAAGGAACACCAGCTGGCCTCACCGTCTGCTTTTGGGCTGTCATATAACCAGCTGTCCCAATTATCTGTCACTCAGCCTACCTACCTTGATACCACGGGACATATACTATATTGCAGTTTCCTGTGGGAGCAGATAATATCAGGCTTGTCAAGTCTTAATACAGTCAGTACCTTCGAGCTTTGCTCGGCCTGTTTCTTCCCCTCCAACTCATTTACTGAATATCTGAGGATATAGACCTTGGAAAATCGAATCTAGCTTCTTTTCTTTTCAATCTTTTCGCTGGGTGTTTTTTGTATTTTTCTATATTGTTTTTCACTTTTTAAAGTTAGGTACAGAAGTAGACGGTGTAGTTGTGGATTATTTGGTAATTGAACTGTATGTTTGTACCTCCTGGAGTGACTGGGGCAGTCATCACCATATCAATAACCTAAAGATATATACTGTGTATATAATAGGCAGAATGCTGTGCTTCTTTTTATTTTGTGTTTTTGTGGGGTGCCGCTCTGGTGTTATAATTAAAATGACTTGTCAGGACCTCGCCACCACAGACTGAAAGTCTCCTTTTCACTCTTTTTGGGAAACCAAAGGTTGCAGTTAAAATAAGCAGTAGGTGACAACTTGAAAACCAATGAAGATTTGTTTTCTCAAACTGGCATGCTGCCATTAGATGCATCTGCATAAAATGACGGATTATACCCCACTGGAACAATGCAACTGTATTGCGGACAAAAAGAAAGCAGGAAGATTGCTGTTTCTGTTTGCTAGCGTCGTGCTTAGCAGCAGCTCTCCTGACGTGCGGTAGATTAATGGCTTGTAGCTATCGGAAGATGTGTTCTCTGTCTGATATTCAGTACTGAGTCTCCAGGACTGCCCATGCAGCCTACCCCACACATCCTCTCTTCATTACACTATAGTTTAGAAAAGAGTAATCACAGAGCTGACGCCGCAAGTTCAAAATTGAAGAAAATCAGAGCTGAATGTCAAAAGGAATGACATGCTGTCTTTAAAGGAGACATTAAAATTTGGTGTTGCATCTGTTGCTGTTGCATACTTTGAAGATTGAAAAGGTTAATTTCACTTTATCTTTTATTGAAATAATTCAGCTTTGAAGAAAACTCATTAGCCACCTTCCCACAGTGTACCTGATGGCAGCCATTTACTGTCTCATGTTTTTGTCTTCCACCATTAGCACTAATGCTCAGGGTCACTGATTAAAGTACACCCATCTAATGTCACAGGTTCAGCTGTCACAGCTGGCCTCCTACGTTCTGTTGCTTACCAAAGGAATCACCATTTCTTTCCCCTTTGTCTTTTCTCTCCTCTTTTGTGTCCTATTTTACTTTTCTTCTTCACTTCTTCTTTGCTCGGACTTGCTTCTTTACTCCTGCCCTTATCTGCAGGTAACAGTATACTACACTCAGCTGCAGACAGTGTGACAAGTGCTGTACAGAAGGCCAGCCAGGCTCTGAATGAGCGCGGCGAGCGATTAGGTCGGGCTGAGGATAGGACTGCAGACATGATGAACAGTGCCGAACAGTTTGCTGTCACTGCACACAAGGTGAGGCAATATCTTAGCAAGATGCATTACAATGCATAGGCTCGGGGTGGGCGTACTGTATGCATTTTAATACATTGAAACTCTGACTTCGGGTCCCACTTCATGGGTTACAGAATATCTAGTCATTATTGTTTCAGCCAAAATATCCACAACAAAAGATACTTAAACCTGATATAAACTGGATATGTGCAGGAGCTGCTTCATTGCGACTCTCAGCAGTGGCGTTCTCTGCTCTGGAAACATAATAGCTTTTTCTTCTTCCCTCATTTACTCTCTTTTGTAGTTCTCTATAGGGTGTTCCCTCATCCTCCATCGATCCCATATCTCTTGTTTGTCAGGAAAACGAATTGCATGCTGTTTAATGAAGCTATTAGCGTAATATGATTTTAAACCTTTTTTCATGTTTTTACTGCAAACACGAAAAAGGTCTATTGCTTTCTAAGGAAGTGCACCTGATTATGATCATCATGGCTGTCTTAGTAATGGCACACAGTATATCACGCATCCCTGGGTTTGCAGCTTGGCTTCTTGTGTAAAATCAGGCTGTTAATGTACTGATAGACATGTGCCGTATCAAGTGGGCTGTCAATGACTTTAATAGTACAGCCATCCACTGCCTGTTGAAATAACTGTTTTGAATGATGCATAATGCCATACTAGTGATGGTGGGATAATTGAAAGCCATTTCAAGAGCCAAGCACGGCCCTCTTACTGCTACAGATGAGCTTCCCCACCGTGATGAATTACTAAAAGTGTGATAAGCAGAGAGAAATGCCTTGGCTCTGGTGGTATCGGGAGAGAATGACTGTAGAACCCCTGTGAAGAATCGCTCATCCGCCGTCGTTGCTCATTTCACCTGCTGCCATTAGCTTTTATATTTGTTTTAAAACTTTTCATTTGTCTTGCACATTATCATGAAGTCTTATGTTGCATGTCTGAAGCCCTCTCTTAAAGGCAGTTGGCAGCCTTACAGATGGATTAAGAAGTAATTCCTGACATTCTGCGTTTTATCCGTTGCATTTCTATCTGAGGATGACTTTAACGATGACTTGACATGATCTCTTGTGAAGATTTTGAGTTTTCCTGCTTTTCAAGTCATCTGCATATGTTGTAAGTGCAGTGCTGAATGTCTGCAGTCCTGTGAGAGGGTCACCTTGACTCAGTTTTTTTGTCTCAGTTCACTTCTGCCATCCCATTTCTGTGCCTCGCTTTGTGACAGCATCTGATTTAGTTACCCTGCTCAGGCTGAATCAAGCCTCCTAATTTCTGCGTGCTGCTCTACTGCCCCTTCTTGTTCAATGTGTAGAATTCAGTCTGTCTCGTTCTACAGCAACATACTTCATTTTCTGTCTGTGTGTGTGCATGTGTGTCTTGCTTCCTCACGTGGCTTTGTCTTATATTGGTGACCCTGGTCATCTCTCTTAACGAGCCTCCAGCCAGGCCCATTAAAAAATAAGATAAATTAAGTTCCCCTGTCATTGATTGACTAAAAAACACACCAGGACCCCTCGCTACCTTCCAGCACCTGCATAATAAACCTTCCCTAGCAGCCTTTTCTCCTTTTGTGGAATGGTTCTAAATGGTCAAATTTGTTTCCTCATTTTTCTCACTGTCACTATTGCATTTGATCTGTTATGTCTACTGGCTAGCATTTTGCTGATAGGGTCTTTTAAAACTCTCACTGTATTTTTCCTCAACCCCCATCCCAATTTTTCTACAGCTTGCCATGAAGCACAAGTGTTAGACCACTGCCAAACCCAACTGGGGGGCGGAGAAGGATTCCAGATTTTCTTTTGTACAATTTCTAATATGATTACTATTTGTTAACAATGTTAACATTTTAATGCTTTGAGTCATTGTATGCTGGAGCATCTTCTGGTGACACATCGAGCAGGGAGGGGAGGAAGTGAGGTAAACAACACTGCTTCGGACTGTCTGCAGAATGTTTCATGCTTCTTTGCCAAAATAACGTTACAAGCCACAGCCGTGACTGTATCTGATAACCACGCCCACTCGAAACACTTCCCCTTCTCATACGCTCACGCACTAATGTGAGTGCACACATGCTGACAAGTCATTACCAGCAATCACTCCCAAGACAAGGAACCGCTTGTCTCATGGGTTCTTAATTGTAGAGCGATATTTCTGAACACTGCAGTGATTGTGCAGTCTGATTCATGAGTGACGGACTCGTTCGTGGGTTTCACAGGTGTGACTTTTGATTGGGTGGCAGTATAAAACACAAATATATAACACATACAGTAAATACTTGATATATAAATACTTGATTTTCTTACCTGATGCTTAGGTTGCACCCAGATAAATATTTTGGCAACACATGTGTGAGAGTCAGATTGAAGGAATAATCATATATGTGGAGAAAACATAAACTCTACCCCCGAACATCAATAAATCCAAAGGTATTTCATTTCAATTTAATGTGTCCATCTCTCCTTTGACTCTTGGACATTGCAGTATCAACAGTATTAGTCAAAATGGTTTCAACACATTTCAGAAACTGGTTTGGGTGACTATAAAACAGTGAAATATTTTAGTCCTCTGTTTGACATGTTTGCCATTCAAAAACAACTAAAACTACATTGAATACAGTCGCCAACATTTTTGGAAATGTACTTGAAAAAATAAGCTTTTGAAGTAGATCATGGTATGGGGAGTGGGGGGGGCATTTCAGTAAACCAGCTTCTGCATTGTACAAAGTAAAACATGTAATTCTTCTAGTACTATCTCAGTGTCTGTAGCGCTAATTTGTACATGGAATGTTTTAATTTACTTCTAGCTGTATTTCAACTTTAAACATTCAGTAGTCATATCTTATCCTTTTTGTATAATCTTTGTTGGTCATTATGACCGTGTGTGTAGTGATTGATGAAGGACATAATGTCTCAAATATAAGCAGTAGTGTGTTTCTGTGTCATTGCTCTGACACTGACCGTAACTTTGGCTTCCTCACTGGTAAGATGCCATCCTCACATACGGGATGTATTTGATTATTTTTATATTTTGAATTTTATAATTCATGACGTTACAATGCACCGACAACCTTATCTTGCAGAGCACTGTTGAGTTCACACTGAAACGTTCCAGTTGCCTAACTGTTATTGTGCTTGTATTCCTCTCTCTAACACTTGTTGATGTTTATTGTTTTAATAAAAAAATTAAATGTATATACAGCGTCCTTATTTTATAACCAGCTTTAACAATTCCATCAAACAAAGGAATCAGAAGTTGTACATTTATTTTGTTGGGTGATTCTCATCGTTAATGCATTTGTGTGTTTCACTCGCATTTATTTTCTCTACTCATAAACAATAAGCTGCCCAAAGCTTAGTGTCTAAAGGGTCTTTTTTTGTCATTTTCTCTGTCCGATGTACTCGGTCACACTTCGTGCTCACATCACACTGGTCTCAATTCTCTACAATACTGTGAAGTCTGATCCACAATCAAAATAAAATGATTCTTTAAGTGCCTTTTGCCAGTAGCATCTCGCCTCGGTCACCAGTATTGTCTTGCTTAATGTGGCAGCAAGGGTAAACACGGCCTCAGAGGATCAATGCAGAAAACGTAGTTTTAGGTTTTGGTTACAATTCAATGAAATACTGGGTGTTGTATCTGTACTACAGGGGAGAGTTACAAAAGTCAGAGTGGTGAAGTATAACGGTGAGGGTCATTCTTGGTCAAATTTTGCTCATTTAAATATGACCACTTGTATTATCTAATTTGAGCTGTCTCTGATTATTTGATGACTTTAAAAAGTTCTCTGCAGTCTTGTTTCACCAGGTTATTCCAGTTACTGGTTCTACATTGTATGTGTATCTATATTATTGTAGATGAATACATCTTCTGACAAGTTGGGGTATTGACATTTTTATATTTGAGTTTTGTCAACATTTTATAGAGAACTCTGTATCACTAAAGAAGTAATAAACAACATTTCTTAAAGTTGTGCAAATTGCTTCCCTGGTACTGGTGATATTTCTTCTATCAAAGGGTTTTTTTTTTTCTATTGCGTTGAGTAAAATATTCAGACCAGAAGGAAACGATACAGTACAGTTGCACTGCAGTCAAACTTCGGGTGTGTACAACTGCTCTACATGAGATTCTCCTGTTTCCCCTGCAGAGGGCAATGTCAGCTCAATATAAGGTAGCAAGTCTTGATAGCCCACTATTGACGAGGCTAAAAATGTTGTGTGTGTGGCATGCAATATGTGCATGTTTGGTCATAGTATTATAAAGCTTATGTCATCAAATATGCTTTGTTTCATTAAAACGTGACTGTCCATAATCTCATACAGTAATATCTAGAGTCATCTGTCAGTGGAGCAGTGCCAAAGTTATCCCTTTCACACACACAGGATTGGCTCATAGACCAGCTGTAGAATTTGTCTGTATAAGACTTAAAATGTATTCAAGTGATGCAGCAAGTCGAGGGACTCCTACAATTTCCATTTTGCAACTTATTGTTAACCGCCAGAGATCTTGTCTGTTGTCCGGTTAGTTGAGGTTTGCAGCCTTTAAGTGGTACCAATGACTCAAGTACCATGATCCGAATTTGTTCCACTGATAACATTTTAAGTTCCAAGCCAGATTCAGTTCAGGCAGAATACCCATATACAAGATAATCATCATTTGGTATACACACATTTCCTGTTACCAGCATCAAAAGCAATTAAACATCATATACATGCCAGACAAAATAGTATAGATGATGTGTATTTCATCATCATTCATATTATACAAAAAAACCCTGAGCTTTGAACCCATTCACTGTTTCTATGGTTTGATGGAAGAAAATTGTACGCCTGATCATTGATAAAGACTTATAAAGGCATAGCAGAGTCAAGTGAGCAGAAATGAATCTTCTCAAAACATTTGTTATCTTCTCCCTCCTTGCCACCTCTTAATAGTATTTTAATCTTCTAGTTAATGATGCGGACCTATCTGACAAGCAGAAGGGCAGTACGCGTAGTAGCAGTGCTGAAATGCATGATCTATAGCTTTTAGTGTTGCAGAGGGGGAAGTAAAGTACCTCATAAAAGCCCCAGTGCAGGACTTTGCTACCATTTCTCATTCTGCCAACTCCTATGAATCACTCCGGGCTCCTCCTCTAAACCCAAGTCTAGTTGTTCAGCTCTCCCATCTCATTTCCCTCCCTGTTCTCGCGATACTGAGTGCATACTTTTGTCCTCAAATTCACTGCACACATGTCAACACCTGGAAGACATTATTCGTCTTTCAAGATTGTAAACTGGATTTTTGGAGTGTTGGAATACATTTCTACATTTGACATGCTCACCAATCAGTTATACGACCTGTGTACACCACTGGAGGGCACACTAGTCTCGTAAAAAAAAAAAAAAATTACTAACTCTGTCAGCTAGCTTTATTGCCCAGTAGTTTATTGATTAGCAGAACTGATTATTAGTGTGTAATGTATATTGATTGCAGGTTGAAGGCATGAATTAAGGGCTGATTGAAAGCTCTTCAATATCAGTAATTGCTAGAGTCGATGTCTTGACAGGGGCTTGAGTTACAGTGGGACACGGTAAGTGGGCAGTAAGGCATCAGACATTTTTCCAACCTGCAGACAGCGCACAGCACATACCAGAATATGTCTTGAAGATGGAGGATGTTATTGAGATCTAAATAACCATCTTTTCTTTTCCTCTGTGATGTCTGACCGTTTTCTTTTTGTGTGATACAAATGTTGCATATTGTCTGTGGCGGAAGACGTATTCAGAGACCTTTACTTACATACCACACTATAAAGCTACTCGTTTACAAGTTAAAGTCAAGCATTCATAATTTAACTCAATTAAAAATACACCTAATGTATTAAAAGTACTTTATACGGGATTCACTGGTAATATTGGTATTTTGTTGAATTAGACACACCTAATGCATGTTATTTTAATAATGTAGTTTGTCAAAGTAGAGGTAATTGTGTAACATACTGCTGGATAGTTTATATGTATAAACACTGCATCATATTTAATACATTATCATTGTTGGTAATGTAGTCTTAAACTGCAAAGTAACCACTAATTCCAACTCTCAAATAAATGTAGTTGAATAAAAGAGTCCTGAAATGTAGTGAAGTAGAAGTCTGAAGTAACAAAAATGAAGATACTCAAAGTACAAGCACCTCAATATTGTACCCAATCATGCTGCGTGAAGAAATCCACTTGGTTACATATACTTACAAGTTGCTTATAAGTGACACCACTGTATAAGATATGTAAGAACTATTCACTTAGATTTACTTTCTAACATGCAGAGGAAACACTCATGTGTGTCATACTGCACGTACGTATTTCCTGAGTCATCTTAACACAAGACTGGACAATGTGTCCGGTCAGGTGTCACCTTGAGAGGGTCATTGCCATTCCTGTCAGCCAGGGAGTCTGAGTCACTTCAGCAGAGGCTCTGCATGTGCCCGACGAACTGCCTGGCCGACTGGCCTCGGGGTGATTCCTTTTTAATCTGCCTGCCTCCCCAAAGCTCCACGGAAGTAATTACAAGTTATATCCAGAGGTGAGAAGGCTGAATGAACTGGGACTGCACCTGTATATCTCATTATCACATACAAATCTCTGCAATGATTTCTGAGCAGTCCTATTAGTCAGGACTGGAATTTACCCCAAAGTCAAAAGTTTAATAAGTGAAACAGGATACTGCCTGTGCCCCCCGTGTATTCTGGAAATTGGGATCCAGAGAAATGTGTCTGGGCAGGAGTACAAAACTTTTTCACATGGTTAGGAACATCTCTACCTCAGTGTGGTTGTATGTGGTATATGAAATCTGTTTACGTAGATTTCAACTTGCTTGTGTATTTAGGTGGGATACAGTGATGGTAAAGAGGAGTGCAATCCAGACCGTCCCAACATGGGCATTTTATCCAGTGACATATATATATATATATATTTTTTTTTTAATATACATAAGCTATCTGAAGCAAACTACTGGCTGCAACACATTTCCACTCCACCCTTTTCGCCAAGGCGGTTTATTTAAACCGTTAAACCTCTGCACACTTTTGTTCTGCTGTGCTTCTGCACTGCTAAAATGTGTCCGTAGGTAGCATTTCTGTGCTTGGCAATAACTGTAAGCTAGCTGGCTGCTGGTGCTACTGTTTTCTTGCTCTCCTGCTGATCTGCTTGTGGTCATGTCATGGTGTCTGTTGGCAATTCCTGTTTTTATGCTGCTACCGCCTTCTACCTTTTGTGCAATATTTATTTATTGCAAATTTCTTGTATTAGCTTTATTTATTTTTCTTTACTTGTGTGGCATGTGCATTATGATACTTTTACAGTATTTTGATGTTCTTTGCAGATTCTTCTTCAAACAGTTGTTGGTGGGATGCTGTGTGAGCTGGTTTCACCAGTAGGCACTGAACCTTAGTTCTTGTCGGGGAGTGCTTATTGTCGTCACTCCCCAATCTGCTGTGTTAGCTAGAAGCCAAAACTCATTCATCATTCTCTATATTCACATCTGTGTGAGTAGGCTGACTAAATTATATTTAACACAGATTTGAAAAAACAAAAAACCATACAGGTATAACTACAGAAACAAAACAAAAGTGTAAGCTATATGAACAGTCAAGACCAAAGTGGGAGAGAGTACACTAAAGCTTGGCTGGCTTTGGACAGGCGGGCAGAGGAAGTTTCCACAAATATGTAAACAACTAAGTAGTACTATGCTGAAATGATGAGTCGATTATCAGAAAATCAACTGCAATTTTGATAATCAATTGTTAAATTCATTAAGTAAAGCGTTGTGTTACCAGCTCCTCAAATGTGAAGATTTGAAACTTTTCTTTGAATCATATGACTGTAAATCTATTTCTTTTGGGTCGCTCTTTTTCAGAAGCATGTTTCATTATTTTCTGACATTTAATAGATTTAACAATTAATCAATTAGACCTAATCAAAAAAATAAAAAGCAGCAACATAATGAATAGATTAATCTGTACTAAAAATGACTGTTGCAGCCCTACTCCAGTGGCCACAGGTGAACAACGGCAAACATTACAAAAAACAGTAGCAGCGCATAACATGAAACGGATAATATGTTAAACAGCATGATGACCACTGACCACTGCCATCTTATGCAATGTAGCACTTACCCAGACCGAGTACTGACGCCGTTTACCTTGGCTGATCTGTTACGCAAATGACCACGGTATGTTTAGTGTGTGTAAGGAAGAGGCAGAGACTGAGTGGTGGAGCTTGGGAAGTCACCTCAGCGCCCTGCCCACAGTGAGTTGGCAGATGTGGAGCGAGGCGAAGTGCACAACAGCTGCTCGCTCTAAATCGGGCCTCCCATTCTCCCTCTGCCTTTGGCTTCCTGTGGAGTGCAATGTCAGCCGTGCTGGAATCATCATTCATTATCCTGATATGTATCTACCTCACGCACATCTCGCTCACACTTTACCTCTCCGCCTTTTTTCTCAAGTGGGTGAAATTTGACTGACTTTACTCCCTTTTGTAGGCAGAGTTTTTTGGTTTTTTTTATGCTTAGCTTTGTGTAATGTGTAATTAAGCCAACAGGGTATGTTCAAACTCAAGGGGACAGCATAGAGAGGCATCTTCTCTGCTTACAGAGAGTGCAAATAGCACCTTAAGCTCCTGCTGGAAATGAGACTAGTTTCAGAAGACAAACGGGGGTGGAGGGAAAAGATCTGCAGTGACCCACTTCCTTGTGGACCTTTTTTTTATGCCATTTATGTTCACAATACAGTACACACAGGATTATCGTTGTTACACAAGGTGCAGAACATCAGGAGTGCGTACTGTCTGTGAAATTGAAAGAGAACTGCATTGCTAGTGTGTGGTACAAAAGATGGTCTCCCTTGACGTCTGCGGCACCTTTTTAAGCCTTGGGAACATACAAAGCAATATGTTACGCAGTTAGCAAACCTGCGTGACTCTTGTTGGTATAATGTGGCATCATTATTGATCCAACAGCCCACCCCTCTAGTGTTGACTTGATTGAAGAAACAGATTGGCTTCAAACAAGCAGTGACATGCAGTCTTTCCCTCTTCTGGGAGCACTTAATGCTCCCACCCCATCACATGGACGAAGCGATCATGTGAGTCAGTCTGCCCGTTTTGAAGACTCTTATCAAACAGGGTGTTTCTCAGTGCAGATACATACAGTTTCACATTCAGATAGACCTCTTTACCGTAGCTCAGAATAGTAATTTACAGGCAAACCGTAGACTAGACAACTGAATTCCATTGGATTTGAGTTGGCTGCCTTCATGAACAGCTTATCTGACCTGCATCATCGAATGAATTTGAAATAATCATACGCATCATCCAGTGTGTTTTGCCATAACTGTTGGTTTTTGTGCTGATCTGATCACTGACATACTGTCACCATGCCATGCCCGGATTATACAAGTTTAATTTAAAATTCCTACTTCCTGTGAATCATAAACAAGCTCACAGAGTAAAATAATTGTAAGATGATGTCTGTCTATAAAAATGAATGAGGTCTGGAAGGTTTTGTAGAAAAATACAGTGTGTTTTGAAGCTAACATAAATACTGAATGCGGATGAGCAGAGCAATAAAATTCACATGTATCTCAAGATTATGTCAGTGGGTTTTGACTAATTGCAGGCCATTAATCAGCCTTACACAGAAGCTCCAGTTAGTCTCTGTTTAGATTGATCAGTGACCAAGCTTATCCTAGCTTGAATCCTCGCCTCATTTGTTGTCTGCGTGTTGCGGATATTGTGGCCTTTGATAGCTCCGTTTCCTTTTGAAGGACTGTTTCTATGCAAAGTGTTGGCTGTGTGAGGGATAGTCCTGCTGAAGCGATCGTGGAAGAGGCTCCTGAGAGTGAGCAGGACATCAGTATGCAGACAACGCCTTACAGTTTTGCAGTGCAGGCTGCGTGAAGCCTCTAAATCACGGTGGAATATTCAGGAGGGAGAATTCATAAGAAAGTCTGTCACTTCCTGTTTGTCTTTGATACATCTCCACAGCCTTGTTAATATTCTCCAAATTCCACTAGAGGACTGGGGGAGGGGGGGTAGCAAGGCGAGTTATTGTAAGTCTAGTTTTTGTCTTTTTTTTCCCCTTCTTTTTTGCTGTGTCTGGGCCGAAAGGTAACTGCAGTGTGAAGCAGTGAAAGCAGCACGAGTTTGTATCCGTCACAATGTGGGAGATTCATCTTCTGGGCAAAGAGGCGGCACCCAAAAGTGTGCGTATCAGCAACGTAATGACAACTGCGGCACTGACACCAGGGGGCAACAATTAACATGAATTAATCACATTGATTTAGGCTTCATTTCCCTCTGGTTAGAGCTCTGTCTTCTCTCTGCTGCACATTCTCACACAATGAGACACTCACAGGCACACACACACACCCCTAACCTGTTATTCATGCATGACACTAGTTCTGTCCCAGATAATGGGTTGATAATGACTTCTTATCACAAGTCACCAAGCATTGTTACACTAGAGGAGGAGGAGGAGGAGGAGGAGGAGGAGGAGAAAACTGGCCAAAGGATGTAGAGAAGGGAACAGCACTTAATTACCAAAACATGACAATTATCATTTAAGAATAAGAAAATTCAAAGAGAAGTATGCCAAAGCAAAGTAACAGTAGTATTTTTGATTAACGTCTGTGCAGGTCTTGTCCTTTCCATGCCCTAACGTCTCTTTTCACCATCTCATGCTCTGTAGTTCTGCATGCATGCCCAAATGTAACCACTAAGGGGCACTGCAGCTCTAGCTGAGTCCTGTGGAGCAGAAGAACCCAGCTGAACCTTTAGGAGCGGCCCAGGCCTGACAGCCTCAGCTGCTCACTTCAGTGCCAGCCCCTAAAAGTTACCCAGGATACCTAAATCTGCTGAGCTGTCTTGCGCTCCTCTCTGTACCGCAATATGACGTTTCCACCCAACTCCCTAAGAAACTTCTTTACATTTTACTCTTCCGGCTAGCCTCCTTTCCTTGTTCACTCCTTCTCTTGCTCTATCCTTCGCTTTTCATAGAGGCATCAGGTCCAATCCAGCTGTGTAGTAAATCTAATCCCTCTAATTCAGTTAATCTAATTTTCTGGATATGGTCACACTTGCTGGTCCTCTGCAATCTCTCTCTCCGCAAGCTGATTTTCTGCCCAAATCCCCCGGAGCCTGCACTTTCCCTCTTCTTTCAAATTAGTGCCAATCACCACGTAAGTAACCTGGTGATTGGCACTAATTTGATCTGTGAAGAGTCTACAAATTGTGACGTAACAAACATCAGTGGCTCATTTTATATATGCCTGCCAGTGTTTGCTGCGTTTTAATCACAGTGAAAATGAATGTGGAAGGTTCACATTCAAATAGTGTTACACAGGACTCTCCCCTCAGTCATTTGCTGTGTATGATTTATCCACACGTTGCTCTTTCTTTGCTGATGATTAGTGATTAAATCAGCATTTAGCAAGAGCTCATGATTTATGTAATCCATTCAAATCTGACTGAAGCGTGCTCAGGAATGCAGTAATAGAAACTGTGTTGTATATTTTAGCTTGAAAATTCAACGCTCAGTTAGACAGCTGTGTTCATCGAGGAAAGGAGGATAATATTGGCCCGGACAGTCCCTCAACCTGAGCTTCTTTTTCCTCGTTGTCAATGTTATTCATTGGCAAAGAGTCATTGATAAACCATTTGGTTTACTGACGTGAACAAACGTGGAGCTGGCCTTTCCATGATGGCAAACAGGACAGTCAGACTCGTCCCTCATTCAGTCTTCATTAGAAGCTGCCGGTGTGCAGATACACGTGTGTCTGAGGGTTTACTAAGGTCTGTTAGCAGATAAGAGGGACTTTCTCATGGAAATCGCTGGAGATGGGGTGTGCCCCGACACTTGCATTTCAATCACTTTCACAGATAAAACCCAGTGTTATTTGCATCTTGCAGCCCCTTTTAACGCTTCCCTCACAGCATCACAAATGCCACTTATTTCATTGCAATTTCATGCTCCCACTCTGTCGCTCTCTCTCCCTCTTTCACTGTCCCTCATCTATCTGTGGCGCCTGGCTGCGGCAAATCTCTGCAGCGAGAATGAAAGTATTTTATCCGCATGTTTTTTACACGTCCTGTCCTCCTTTAACCTGTTATCGTTTAAAAGTACGGGGGGGGGGGTGTCGAAGAGGGAGGATTAGGCCAGACCAGCCAGACACAGGAACTGCTGGGGGAAAGTGGGCCGAACAGGACACACCCTTCTGTCATAGCTCACTGTCTGGGTGTGTTTGTACTGTCTGACAGCTGAAGGGAACATATTCTCATATGTGCCTGCCCCCCCCCACACACCACTCTTCTGTCACTTTCTTTTTTTTCCCTCCGTCTCTTCGGACCTATCTTTTGATCCTAACCCTCCATGTCCCTCTTCCTTCAGCTGTTTCTCTCTGTCTGCTCCCCTCGCCCCCCGTGGCCCACTTGTGGATTTATAGGTCAACTGTCTGGCAATTCCAGGTCCATCTTATTTAATTCCCTCCCAGTGGGTGTCAGGAAAATTAGTTACCTGCCGCAGCTCAGTTTGCAGAGATACAGTAAGTTACTGCCTGCTGTCTGCTCAACTGATGGACTGCAAGGATGCAATTTGTGCAGCTCTGAGTTCTGAATGTCATGAATAGTAAGAGGGAGGTATCTAATGACTTGGTGTGTGTGAAAGTGTGTACATGAATTGTTTTATTTTTGAGGGCTGACTGGTTGAGCAGCATGCTGATGTGTCCTGTCAGTGGCATTCTGCGGGAAAGTTCAGACAAATCATGGCTAAAGAATCAGAAATGGATGAGGCATGTCAAAGCCCTTAAATTGAGTTTGTTCATTAGGTCTTTTTCTTGTTTGTCTACAGTACTTTCTTATCTATCTTCTTTTCCATCAGCTCTGGTGCTGTCCTGAGCTGCCTTTTTTTCTTCGATCTATCTTCTTTCCCCCAATGAAATGTGGACGTGTTCGGGATGACTGCAATGCAGCTGAAACAACAGCAATGGTTTTTACTCCCAGATCAGACAAAAGGGAGGGTGGCCTTGTCATCCAGGCCCACGTGGAGGTTTGAAGGGCTCCCCCCTGCTTTCAGGATCTGGATTAGACTGGGTCAGCTGAGCTGGCAGGGTCGTCTGCCCCGGCCAACAAATCCTCAAAGACGCGGAGAAGAGAAAACATGTCGCGCCTGTCTCAGACATGGGAACACTACCAGTACAGTGAGACAGAGATAAAACAGGAGATGAAAAGAAATAGACAGAGAGCTAGAGACTGAGGAATAAAAAGAAAATAAATAAATAAAAAGTCATGGGAAAAACTGAATAACACCTAAAAACTATTAAGCCTCCAACTTTAAAGTTAGACCTTCAGACATTCACAAAGAGAATTATTCATGATATTGACGGCACATACACAAACATTAAATTTTTCGCACAGCCTGCTGTCATTAGGCTGCTGCCTTACACTGAGCCGAGTGCCCCTCAGTATCGACTTGGCCTCCTGTGTTGTGTGTGTGTGTGTGTGTGTGTGTGTGTGTGTAATCAAGCCAGACAGGTGTTTTCCGTTCTGCATTATCCTTTTGTTCAGTATCTCTCTCGCGCCCCACGCCAGCACAGCAGGTGAATCCGTGTCATCCAATGGCCACCATGCGTCAGCAAGATAAATATAGCTTTGACTTTGGGGCTTTAGAGTAAAACTTGCCATCGGGAGCGTTCCGTCTTCTATACCTGGAATTACATACAAAGGGTGGATAGTGGGGGGCGAGTGACAGGACGGCAAAGCACGTGTGAACATGTGTTGGTGGTGGTGTGATTGCCTTCACACATTCAAAGGCCACAATAAGAACGTTTGTAGACAAAATAATACAGAATCAACAACTGTACGTTGGTGGCAAAAAAGTATTTGAACCTTATGTGGACTGCAACTAACGGTTCAGTTTCATAAGAAATGAATCTGTCTAATTTACCTATGAATTAACTGATTAATCAATTGGTCAGAAAATAGAACAAAAATGCTGTCCACAATTTCCTAAAGCCAGAAATTATGTCTTAAAATCACTGTTAGAAATGTTTTAAACAGCCCAAACAGCAAATATTCACACATCACAAGCTGGGACCTGAGAGGGTTTTGAAAAATGACTTCCAGCGATTAGTCAATTATCAAAATAGTTGCAGATTAATTTTCTGTCGATCAGCTAATCAATTAATCAGCTAATCATTTCAGGTCTAGACGCTGCGTCTATGACTTGTCTCATGTTGCTGCTCTGTAATTGGTTTTATGCCACAAGGCGTAATGAGGCAAACGATGTAATGTTTGTGTTTGCCTGCTGTGGCTTTTTAGATTGGGCTCCCCTCTGAGGTCACTCTTCGACCAGGAAAGTGTCCACACTGGCACCAAAAGTCAATTTGTCCAAATAAATAATTAATTCCATCCATTGATACATCAGTAATAACATTCTGATAATGCCATATATCATTACATCAGTCAAAGTGACCTTTTTCTATATAATGAGCTCTTTTCTCATACTTAAAGTACTGTTGCTTATTTTTACAATGTTGTCCGCTTTTACCTAAATAAAACATCTGAATACTTCTTCCACCACTGCCGATGACTTGCTGTAGGTGTAGACTTGTGTAAAATCATGTGTAATGCAACTCCGACTTTGACTCAATTCAGGCATTTAGACGGACTCCTCCTTGCAGAATCCAGTTGTGTCCCGTCTCAGTGATCAGCTCAGGATGACAGACAATTAGTGGCAGGAGAAATGGCTTTTGAAGCAGACGCATTCCCCCTGAATTCCCTTGTCACAGCTCGTTGAGATAAGACAGGGACTGCAGAAGCACAGCAAGTGGGATGGTGGGGGGCAGTTACACCATGCATTCATATTTCAACAGCCACTTGGGCTGAGACTGAATTGGAGAGGAGCACACATGCACCCACTCACGCACATGTACACACACATAAATACTAACCATAGCACTTAGAAAACAGGTCCTGCTGCATCAAACACACACACACACACACAATCTCACTCTGGAGTCTGTGTATGTGTTTGTGTGTTGTGATGAGCCTCCGCTTTATTCAGCGCAGTTGTTTTGCTTTTTTACCCACTTGATGGGGGGGATGTCATATTCAGAGTGGAGATGCACTCTGCCACAGCATGCCTAAAAACTACTCACTTATTCAATGCACAGAAGCAATCAGGAGAAAATTAAATTGTGCCAACGTGTGCAGAGTTGATGTTTATTGCTCTGGCTGTGGAGCTAATTATTTTTGTGTGCTGGCACCTTTGTAGCCAGAAATGAAGAGGGTCCCAAACGTCTTCAGGAAAATAATCTGTTTTGCTCACTTTATTATCAGTGAACCGAGATGCTAATGTGCTGCTGGGTCTGGTGTGTTTGGTGAGCCTGCATAAGTGCAAGTCGGAGTCTCTTACAGTAAACCTATAGATTAGCATCATTGTGGTTGAGTATAGTGGATCAAGTTCGACAGAATGCTTTCTAGAAACACTTGTTCGTTTAACCATCAGTTTAAGGAAAAATCTTGCAGGCACTGGAGGATTATGTGTTGTACTGCACATTTAGTGTACTCAGTTTTTTCCGTACAGAGAAATCACTCATATTTGGAACTAATTTAGTTTATGCCCATTAAACTGAAACCAACCTCGCATTAAGGACCCATTAATATCCAATAAATCAAACACGAAGCAAAGTCAAACAGTAAAGTAAACAGGTATTTTAATAAATAACTTGTTAATTTGCAATGAATTACAGTACTTGATTTTAGTTTTCATAACATGTATTGCTTATTGTTTTAGAATATTTCCTAATTCAAAAAGTATTGCTCTTTCTTTTCTGGAGACAATATTATTAATTTAATGTTGTGAAAGTTATTGAGTGTTGAAACACAATATTTCAATAATTTGGGTTTTATACATTAGCATGAAATTTGTCCGTTTTTCGCTGTAAGTAAATTTGCAACTAAAAAATAATTGGTAAACTTAAAAGTACACACATTAGAATACATCAATAATTATAAATATATGCTTAATTTACATTCATAATTAGTCACTTCTTAAGATTTATATGCCTCATCTTAGGTTCTATCAAATACTATGTCGCAGACAAACTAATGTTTTAGGCTACCTGTATTTTGAAGTATTAAACCAGGAGTTTTCAATTTACATTTACACTTTATCAAGTAAAAGAAGGAATCCTGTGTCGCTGGGAACGCTGGCCAGTAGAAAATATAACACTATTAATTTACAGTCGTAAGGATTTATTCTTCGATAAATCAAGCCTAGATTACAGAAGTACAGGTGTATGAATCTGGTGAGCTTTAATTTTTCTTGTACTTGCTGAAGTATTATTCAGATTGGAACACGATGGAACATTTTCCTTCGTGTCTTGGCGAGCTCCATTAACCATTCTAGAGTGCATTTAACATCTTGTATATTGAGCCAGGAGTCTGTCTAATCTGTATATCTTCCCCCTCAATGAACCCGTCACTCTTCAGCAATGGTGGCTTCACCCTTGACCCTGACATGGACCAAACATCATGTCAGAGCCGTTTGCCATTTTTAATGCCAGCAAACATCCAGCTTGCGTCTCTAGCTCCTTCTTTTGAGCTGGTTTGGATGAGGGAAAATGTCCTCTGTCCTTAGTGCACACCTCCTTTACTCATACTAGTAATGTGTTTACATTACTGCGTTGTGGTTTTCTTTGGACTGTCAAATATTCAGTTTAGCATTTGTTGCATGCAAGTAGTGCTCACTGTACTGCTAGTAATCACAATATTAAGATGATTTGTCATGGTCAGGACTTCTGTATCTTTATTAGCCTCGGCCCTCCATCACTGCCCCTCCCTCTCTCCATTCCTCCACCCCTCCCCCTTACCTCAACCCCCTGGAGAGGAGCGATACTGCTGATGCATCACCACCCAAGATAATTTGTTTAAATGACAGATTAGGAGGGTAACTCGATGTGTGTCCGATACAGTATGTAGTGTCTGTTACCAATCTAATAAAGCCATCCTCGCCATGCCCCCTTTGCTCCTTCCTCTCAGCTCCTTCCCTCATCTACACTCCCCGCCTGTATCTGCCGCAATAAGCTCCCAGTTCACTGAGAAAGAAAAAAGGGGAGCAGTAGAGGCTCGTCTCCAGGGCTGTAACACGATCGCAGGCAGGGGCCACCAAAGCCTCCACAGTAATTGAATTGCGAGGCCGGGAAGCTGCGAGGTTTGACGAGGCACTCATTGACTCATTGATCGGCGCATAGGGGCTTCAGAAATATGCCTTTAGTCGTGGCCAATCAATCAAACAATTAAGCCTAGTCTCTGTAGCTGGCTGTGCTCCATTTTAAGTCTAACCTCCCAGGCCGCGGTGCTGCACATTCCAAATTAATTGCTTCTCGCTACACAATAGGCCCAGCACCTCCCCTCGTCTCCTCCGGTCCCTCTCTGTGCCTGGGGAAAAGGTAACCGAGAGTCTGTATTTCGCACAGTTCCCATCTCTATAAAATGTGACGATACACAATCCCTGCTCTGCAGCGTGTGTGTGTGAATGTAAAGGGGATGCTCAGTGTCACCTTGATTCCATTCTTGTAAAATACAAGCATTTTTTTCCTCTGATTTTAGTAACACAAGGAATTGTGCAACTATCTAGGAAATTGCCAGAACTAGGACATAGAATGGAATACTTACCCAACAAGAGGAGGAGGAAAGGGGGAGCGGGTGGGGTGGGGGTGGGGGGGTCATCAGTGCAGCCTTTCCTGCAGCATCCCCCTCCTGCTTCCATCTCCTCTATCTTCTTCCCCTTCCCTGTTCCTCTTCTCCTCTTCTCCTCTCCCCTCCTTCCAGTCTTACAGGGCAGTAAAAGCATGTTCTACAACAGCGGCAGGAGGATTATTCCTCATTCATGGCTTTGTGACCGGAATACACAGCTGCTCTCTTCTAGCCATATGGCATTATCAATTTTGTTCACTATGGCAGAGGCTGTCACCTTAAGACTGTGCCTCCCTGGCATGCCGCCCTAGCTAGCATCTGTCAGAGGGAACTAGTAGGGGTTTAATGTCTCTGTCTCGCTTAAACTCTGCCTCTTCCCTTCTTCGTCCTTCCCCCTTCTCTTTCCCTCTCCCACTTTTCCTCCTCATATCCCCTCCTTTGCTTTCACCACCATCATTTTGGGGTACAACATGTAGAAGGGTTTAGGATTTTAGTCTAAAACCTCTTGGGCGCTTCTCAAATCCCTGCTTCATGACCTTCTATAGCAGAGATGGCCATGGCTGTTGGCATGATATGATAAATCAAAGGTGTCTCTTTTTTTAGGAATGTGTCCTTAATCTTTCTGAATGGCCACCTGGCCTGATTTGTGACCTTGATGATATGTGTCTGATGCTGGGAGGGCGGTAGGATGTCACAAACACACAAACACACACACACCACATATGCTCGCACACTCACACGTGCGCTCACATGCATTCAGGCATATGACAAGTAGTGCATTTGGCGCGTGGATGTCCTTGGGCTGTAAGCAAACAAACGCAGCCAGAGAAGTGAAGGACCTGGGAAGTCACCAAATAAAGACTGAAGGTGTTGAGGAGTAACTCTGTCATCATGGAGGCATCTGATGTAAACAGCCAGAGACAGACAGTCAAGACTCCTGGATACAGCTGGACTGCACAGTGAAGTGAACATTACATTAAATATTTGTGCTTGAAGCTGATGGTCTTATACGACAGTGTATAATGACTACATACAGTGGCAAGAAAAATAAGTGAACCCTTTGGAATTACTTTTATGTACAGATTTGTCTTCAAATATCATCTGCTCTTCATCCGAGTAACAATAATGCATACAATAATGCAATCCGTTTTAACTAATAACATTGTATTTTTCTCGTCCATATTGAATACATCGTTCAAACCTTCACAGTGTTTGTTGGAAAATGTATGTCAACCTGTAGACTTCAACCAAAGCTAAATGGAGTTGGGAGTTAGCAAACCTGGAGTCCAACTAGTGAAACGAGATGGGAGGTGTGGTTTGAGTAACTTTGACTTACAAACAGCTCTCAAACATTCTGAGAAGCATCTGCTGATGTGAACTTTGCCTCACAAAAAAAAATGAGTTCCCTCAGGAGACCTACGATCAAGAATAGTTGATTTACATAAAGCTGGAAAGGGTTACAAAGTGATCTCCAAGAGTTTAACCCAATAGAGATGCTCTGGAATGACCTCTAAGGGAGCTGTTCATATCAGACATCCTAAGAATATGGCTGAGCTGAAGCAGTTCAGTAAAAGAAAATCGTCTAAAAATCCTCGAATGTTATGCAGGTCTGATCCGGAGCTACCGGAAGCGCTTGTTTGAGGCTATTGCTGCCAAAGGAGGTTCGACCAGTTATTAAATCCAAGGGTTCACTTACTTTTTCCACCAGTACTGCGAATGTTTAATGGGTGTGATAAGTAAAGACATGAAAGATCATAATTGTTTGTGTGTTATTAGCTTAAGCACATTGTTTGTCTATACTTGTGACTTAGATGAAGATCAGATCACATATTATGACCAATTAATGCAGAAAGCCAGGAAATTCCAAAGGGTTCACTTACTCTTTCTTGCCACTGTAATGAGCTTAAATTCCTAGCTCTACTTATAATACAGACTTGTTTAATGTTACAGCACCCGCACTGCAGCTATTCCTATATTTTTAAATGATATCACCTTTTGTCTTTTAACGATAAATTATAATTTTTCCCTAGGGGCACTGTGTTCTGTGTGTGTGTGTGTGTGAGTGTGTAGGACTGTGTACTGTAAATATACTGAACTACTACTGAAACAAAAGAGTCCAAGGCTAGCACTCTTTATGTCACGTTCAGTTAAATTATGTCATGATTATTTCATGAGACAGTATTTCATATTTCCTGTTTTTCCTGTTTTATTTACGCCCTGCAGCTTTGATAGTCAAAAGTTTCCAGTCAAACTCTCATTACAGCACCAATGAGAGAGAGAGAGATAAGAAGATGGGGAGGCATGCTCTAGTTGTACTTTCAAGCTACCCAAGCATTCCTTAAGTAGAACATTTGCTCCATATTGAAATCATCCCAGGCATGGTGGCAGCTTTTTTTAGCTGGGCAGCATTGATCAAGTAATCTGATGTGGATGATGTGTCCTTTATCTGTCTTGTTGATTCTCTGGGCTGTGAGTCTTTATTTTTTTAATACTGACAAAGCAAAGGCTTCTAAACAGGCCCAGGGACCCTCCTCGGTGGCAAAGACGGAACAGAATTATTGAATTAAGGTTCTGATTGACACACATTACAAAAGATGCGCATCAGTGTGGCTGTAACAAAACACTGGGAATAAGCCCTTAAATCGTTTCTGCTTTGTCAGATGTGATTATATGAACTCTACTTTAAGTGAGAATATCTTTCTATGTGCTACTTTCTGGTCACAATGATGTGTGAACATGATTTTCCCTCTTATTCCTCTCATTCAGTCGATCATTGAGAGACACTGGTTTGCTGAATTGGCCTCAGTTGCACAATGGAAGGCGCATTGGCATGAAAGCCAGCTGGCAGAGACAGCAATCTCTGGCAAGAAGGACTCAATAGGAAAACAGCATTCATATTATGTGCTCTTAATTTGTCTTTTTATATTCATGTCTTCAGTTAGCTTTCAGAATTTTCCAATTGAATTGCATACGCTCTGTTATTTTTGTGCTGTGCAGCCATGACAAGAAAATGGGAGCTGCTAATGACTATCACACATCCAATCTCCAATTAGCTAAACAGAGGAGCTGGTTAATTACTTCTTGTAATGTTCACCAGCCAGTCCTTCAGGCTCTGAGATACATTATGTTGCACTGGGAGGGTGATCGTGTCAACTAATGTTTCTACATCCCCTGTGCAGCCCACAAAAACAGCTCTGTATGGACCTATATTTATTTCACTTCATATTTTACTATTTGATATTTGAGTGGGCCACAGTTCAGGTAGTTTAAAGTAACTGGTTATGCGTATGTATGGCATTATTATAGATTCATATGAAAGTTGAATAATTAGCCACCTATGGGCTTTCCAATTTCCCCATGGCTCTCTTTATTTTGTGCCATGAACACCAATTAGTAGCTTTGAAAGTCTATCTTAACTGTCAAGTGAACACACATGCACGCACACAATCAGCTCTGTATTAGAGAGCTTTTTAAGTAGCTGTCTGTTTCCATGTTTGTGTCAGAGGGAGAATAAGATAGAGGGGAGAGAGAAAGACGGCGCCAATTATTCTGGAAGGTAGACGAGAGTGATAATATTCTGGCAAGCTTGAATAATTATGACTGCCTGACTCATCTCAACACTCCAAAACACTACACTGGAAGCTGACAGATGCATTTTACTCACTGACCCTGTGTGTGTGTGTGTGGAGAGAGAGTAGCATGTCCCATCTTTAGTTTTAGACTCCGGCTCCGTCAGTGCTGACAGTGTGCAGGTTCACTGTGAAAATCTACTGAGGAATCCCACAGGGATCCTATTAGGGACACTTCATCTGGGTGCTGAGGCTGCACTGCAGACATACAACACACACACACACACACACACACAGCAGACATTGTCTTCCAGATTCTTAGTGGAAAAGTACTGTCATTCAGAATTTAATTGTGCTATATTAAAATGTTGAACAACTCCTACCCATTTGGTCCAAGTCTGGATATCGAACCTCAATAGCTTTTAAGCGCTGACCATAATGTGTCTGTAGACTCAGGTATCAAAAACTCTCAATTATCGAAACTTGGCATCAAATGCTTGGTCAATTTCTCGGTCTTGCTTACTTACACGATCTGATTTTTCCTGGTCCAAAATCAACAAATCATGACTTTTTATTTTTTAATTTGAGTTTTTATTTGGGCAAAGCTCTCCTCTCGAGCATCATTAATCTCTGAGGCATTGGGAAGTTTGGCATATGATTAAAAAGTATCGTTTGGGTATCAATACCAAAAACTCAAGTAATGTATTGGAACTGGCAGTGAAAAATGTTCAAACTCAGCTCCCCCTCCCACCCACCCTTTTCTTTTGGTACAGTAACTAAGATGAAGGGGTGCCAGGAGATTGAGGCAGTGCACTATTTAACTGTCTAAAGGGTGCAGATTGATCTTGGTTGGAAGTCGTCAATAAATGACCCTCATTATAATCAAAGGTAGATCAATACACGACCCTGTTGCCGAAATACACAGCAATACACAGCTTTGATATTACCATGTAATGATTTAAGCATGAAATGTACATCCTCAAGCACTAGTGAGTATAAAGAGTGGAGATGAGGTTATAATAGTCGTACATCTTAACTTTTTAATCAGGTTTCCCCAGTACGTGGTTGAAGTTCTTCTGCATATGGGGCCATTTGATGTGTCAGCAGATGTTTATTTTATTAACCAAAAATACCATGAAGGACAAATGACATCTGTGTTATCTACAGTATCCAATTTCCATATTGTAATGTTAATTTCCCCCAGAAAACCTGTACTTGTACAGGCCTTTGGGAAATGATGGATGATAACATGTAGAAATCAGACCAGAGTTACAGTACATCCCGCAGAGAGCACATGTACTATTTGATGCTCTGCAGAAATGTATGAAATATGAGAGGGATTATGGAAGTGAATGAATACATACAGCAAGCACTGTATCTGCTAAGTCCTCCCCGAGGTCCTCTCTTCCATTACTTTAGAGCATTTGGGAGGGAGAGGGTGAAATAAAAACTGCCTGGTTGACTGACTGATGGCTCATTTTCTTTATTGGAGGATTTAGACTCATTAAGGGTGTTAATTTTCTTTTTCTATAAGCCAAGGTGGAGATGTCCAATAGCCTCAGTGAAGAGGGAAAGTGGACGTACAGTAAGCTATGTAATGCATAGAAATGCAAGCAATATTCACTCTGCTAGAGCATGGGGATTTACGGTTTTCAGTGGTTGCTGAAGTTGCTGTGGTAACTGCTGAAAGGGAAAATGAGAGTGTTGCAGCACTGATACTGGTATAGATTCATGTCACTCACAATCCCTATATTCTACAGTTATTTGCCATTTTGTTTTTGTTCATGAAACCTATGTCAGACATTTAAACAGCCACTTTGCATGCCTTGGTGGGCTGCTGAGGATCAATAATGGAAGTGTTACCCTGTAGCCACATGCACATTTTCGATTGGTCTGCATCAACCATCAAGCTGTTAATTATAATCGCCCCCCTACAACTGCAGGCCTCTGCAATTTACATATAAACCACACAGACAAACACAGATGAATGCTCCAAACAAACATGCACGTGCATGTACACACACGAGCACGTGCATGTACACACACGTGCACACACCCTGTAAAATCAGTTTACTGCAGTAATCGTCGATGCCGTTTGTCTACACAGCTGTATACATAGCTTAAGCAGAGAACACAGAGCAGTGCTCTAGTATTTGAATTGCTGAGGAAGACTAGCAATGTGTTTGGCTCTTAGTCAGCCACAAGATGACCTTCATTCACATCTATCTAAACAGCATGGGTCCCTGTGAAGAGCAGGAGAGGGATGAAGGGAGAGGTGAGGAGGGTGGTAATGTTTCCTTTCTGTCTACTAGCAGCATTTATATGTGTCCCTGGCTCTGAAACAGATACTCTCTCACACAGGAAGAGGTGGGTAGGAGACCTCTCAAGGTGAACAAGGCAAAGGGATTCAAGGGATGGAATAAACAAGACAAAGGGGAGGACAGAAAACTAAATTAAGTGATGCAAAACGAGTATGTTAGGAAGCAGAAATAAAGTAGAGTGAGGTAGATGCAGCATCCAGACCCTCACGCTACGATACCCATGTTGCATGCAGCATATTAGCTTCACCATAAAATCTGAAAAGTAGCACATGGTGTGATGTATAAGATGCCATGCGTCACGTCTGGAGACCTTGAGGTGCCGGACATACGTGCAGTCTTCAAGTGATCAAACCTTAACACACACATTTAGGTGTATGTGCAAAGAAAACATGCCTATTTCTACGGACTTGCACTTAAACGTCCTTACAAATAAAACACTACGCATGCACTCAAACGTACAGAACGACTAATTGATACCCAGTCAAATGCTACTGTGCACTCAACAAATGTTTTAATTGTCAAATGCAGAACCAAGCATCAGGTCACCATCTGTTCATACAGTATATCCAGCACCCACGCATATACAGTGTGTGGCATGCATGATGGATAGGTCACACAAGAGTGTCCCATGTCCGTTTAATCATAGCAGCAGGTGTAGTGAAGTGAGAATCTTCACACTGGTAAGGAGCAGAGATTGATTTGATGAGGGCTGGGAGCGCAAACTAGTAGTGCGGAGAGGGAGGGAGGGACTAGCAGAACAAAATGGATACCAAGATGGGAGGAGTGTAATTAGTTATTTTTGGTTAGATAACCCTGATAAGAATAGTACAAGTGATAAGGCAAACTGAGAAAAAAGAGGAGGTTGTCGTCTTCTCAGAAGCTCACTCAGGCAGATAGAACAAACACATAATCAGTTATTTTGCGAGGCCAGCAGGTGAAAATGGAGTCTCTGGGAGTAATCTAGTGTCAGTGTTGCATCATGTTGTCCAAGGCAATCATCTTCTGCTGGACAGCATCCACATTCTCACTTGGAAAGCAGAGCAGGCACAGTGGTCATGACAGAGAGAAGCAATAGAGTATGTTGAAACACTTTCTTCCTATCTCATTTAATCATCTTGTACTAGGACTCCATACAGTAGATGTGCACCATAAAATGTATTCATATACACTCACACCATGCACAAGCTCTTTCAGCAGATCTGATCGATGCTTTTCTAGCTTAGCTAATGTCCCTGTAGTTCGGCTTGAATCGTGTGTCTTTGTTTTCTTGTGTTGTGTCTACAGAGGTCCAGATTCTGTAGGCTTGCTTTTAGAGTATAAACTGATTGTTCCTCAGTAGATGTGTGGATTAGATCAGGATTGTAAACCTGTTCAAGGACGCGCCGACCTTCTACCTCCAGCTTTCTACTTAAAATTTTAGCGTGGCAACCGTTGCTAGGTTCCCTCGCCCTTCTGCCCCTACCCGCTCACACCTGCTTTGATGTGTTTGTGTGGGTGTGGGAGGGATGATGTCACAGCTCAATTACAGGCAACACTGATTCAGTGGTGCATAATTATCTTAACACAATTATTCCTCTGTTCAAATGTAAATCTATTTGACCTCAAGGTTGTAGAAACAAGTACACAGTACTGTAAGTCAGTAGGTTTTAAGTGCCATTAGAAAAACAAACTTAATCCTGCAATATTTGATTGTTTTTTTGGCCACTTGGGGGCTGCGGAGACAAGTTTTGAACGCAACATTGCTATATCACCTATTAAGTTGACATGGTATCAGCTAGCAAACGGTTGCTTCTTTACACATCCAGCAGTTATGGAGAATACTCCGCTGTGTTTACCAGCTAGTTACTAACTGTTTGTCTGCTGAGCAGGTAGTCTACAGTGGGTCTTTAGAGCTTTGTTGCTGAAAACAGCTGCCTGCTGCAAAAAGACACTTTGAGAGCGACGAGAGACCAAAACAGTTAAGTTGTGGGCCGGACATTCACTACGAAGGACGACCTTTCACCTTGTGAGTTTGATTAATTGTGGAGCACTCAAGTCTAACAGCAAAGAGGCAGCAGCAATATGTCAATGAGCGTCTAGCCTGCTGAAAACAAAAAGAAGAGTTCGGCCAATAATAGTACCGAATCTCACTCACCTCATTTTGTTTATACATCCATGAGTCACCCACATATGAAAATACTATTTGCAGGTGGGGATGATATGATTCATGCCTAATTCTAATACAAGATACCTAGGATCCGCAAATCGACAGCAACACTCTTTTTATTTTTATCCCTATTGTCCCCCTCCTCACTCTGACTGGCTGAGACGGTAAATGGACTGTTACTGGGGGGATGTGCAATGTTGAGATTGTGAATTGCATTAAGTTAACGCTAGCCTAACGTTATGTATGTATTTGCAAGATAGCTTGCTTGGTCACCATTCATTTAACTTGTCAAAGTAAGTCATCTTGTCCGTTTGTTGCAGATAGTTTAAATGTGGCTTTTTAAAGTATTAATAATATTAATTAATGCAGCCAAACCCGTAATCGTGATGAGTGGAGTAGATCATGGCGATCTCTACTGCGGAAAAAAGCGAGTGCACGCGCCAGAGAAATTCCTAGAAAGTTATCAGGACAGATGGCAATGCTGCCGCATCTCTAGACTTCCCCACCATGCATTCTGCATAGTCTGCAATACTGATATTGACATCAGTCATTAAGGATCAGCAAGTAATACTTAGACATGGAATGACAGCCTATGCATTTTCAGAGCAATGTTTGTGTTTTCTATACTGTCAATTCTATAGTCTATGCTATACGCCGATCAACCATAATATTAAGCCAGCATAACATTGTGATCGGTCTGTGGCTATGCAGCCCCATATGCAACAAACTGTGATGCTCTGTGTGTTCTGACACCTTTCTATCAGAGTCAGCATTAACTTTTTCAGCAGTTTGAGCTACAGTAGCTCTTCTGTTGGATCGGACCACACAAGTCGGCCTTCGCTCCCCACGTGCATCAATGAGCCTTGGCCGCCCATGACCCTGTAGCCGGTTCACCGGTTTTCCTTCCTTGGACCACTTTTGATAGCTACTGATCACTGCAGACCGGGAACACCCCACAAGAGTGTTGTGAGTGTTGGAGATATTCTGACCCGTCGTCTAGCCTTCACAGTTTGGCCCTTGTCAAAGTGGCTCACATCCTCATGCTTGCCCATTTTTCCTGCTTCAACACATCAGCTTCGAGGACAAAATGTTCACTTGCTGCCTAATATATCCCCCCCACTGACAGGTGCCATGGTAACGAGATAATCAGCGTTCTTCGCTTCACCTGTCAGTGGTCATAAAGTTATAGCTGATTAGTGTGTATCCAGGTATGAACATAGCATGAAGTGGTCATGTTGGTATAAGATGTCATGAAGGAAAGATGTGTTAAGTTAAGCCATGTTTTTGACAGTAATGAAGACCCTGTGTGGAAAAAATAAAGAATTAACGTTATTATGACAGAGCCAGACAGATAGAACTGGATAAAGAATTACAAAATGGAGTAAAAAAAATCAAAATACCAGTAGTTAAATTGTATTTAGGTAATTTGGGCATGTAATTATTAACCACAAATCAGTCCATTACAATGTCCACAAGAAAATGTGCTACTGTCTTTCCCATTATAGGTCTATACTCTCTTTTTCTCCTTGTCTCTCTGAAATGGATGAGTTTGATCTGAACGCTCTCTTTCTCTCTCATCCATTCTGTTTTCATTAATCAGTAGCAAGACGAGCTGTTTTCGGTGCTCCAGTAGACTGAGGAGCTGGAGGGAGTTGCACCTATTTATTAGAGCGAAACCAACAGTGTTGCCCTAAAGACAATCAATTCTCACCGCCAGTTACTTGCTCATACTGCTTCTGTAGAGCTGCAGTGATTTATGTATAAAATAATATTTGAAAATAACCCTCAATATTACTTTCATTTTCAGTTTTACATTAAAGGGTCAAAATAAGCCATTCATCAATTCATTTTCACAAACAATAATTTGCAGGTGAATAAATGCACAGGTTTAAGATTTAGAAGAGTTGCACTTTACATATGTATTTTCTAAAACACCTTTTTACCCCATTAGGTGATTTTATTTGGTGTGCCGACGTTAAGGTAAAATGAAAAAAGAACGACTCATTTCAGGACGTTCAAAATCCCAACAATTCCAAATCTGGGAAAGATAGAAATAATATCTGAAGAGGAAAAAACAGTAGTGCAGGGATAATATACTGGGATTTACATGCACAAAAGCAAGATTACATTTTTTTTCCTCAGGAAATAATAAAACAATAAAAAGCAGCTAAAAACATATGAAGGTGTCATTTAGTTTCTCTTTTTTTGAGACATACCTAGAGTATATGAGCTCCTCTCGTTTACTTGATTTTGATGAAAAAGAAGGTCAGAAGAATAATCTGATTCAGATGTGATGTAATCCAACTCTCCAAGCTGACAAAGCAGAGGCAAGGCTTTATGAGCCTGTAGTGACTAATGTGCCTGCAAGCACTGAGCCGTGGGGCCCATGGGGTCCCAGACATGTGTTGAACCAGGAAAAGACTCCAATCCCCCACAAACATTTGGTGCTGGTCCCTACTGTCACATCTCTTATCAGACCGACTGCTTCTTAAAATGCTTATTTAGAAAGACACTGACACCAATCTATTATGATCTGTGGTGGAAAAACAGGTAGGCAGGCTGAGCGACAATACAAGTCTGAACCGAGCTTCATTTTCTCATCACAGAAGAAAGATGGAGAACAGAGGGGGGGGAGGAGAATGGATAGGGACTTTGGTTATGCCTTCAGGTTCAACTGTGACTTCAGCTCTGCTTTGACATTGGGACCCTATGACAGCCTCTGTTCCAGCTGCAAGACACTGACAGCTGTGTGTGTGTGTGTGTGTGTGTGTGTGTGTTGAATATGACTGGAATGCCTAACCCAACGTACTCAAACACACACAGAGTGATTACACTTTCATGCTATTAAATACACAGCAGCGGCAGTATGAAGCCACAGATTACAGGAGGGAAAAGACATATGAATGCACACATACACACACACAAACGGTGTACTTTGGGCTCACATTGACAAATAGAGAAGGAATTAGTGAAATCATACATTTGTCCACCCGTTTGCTATGTCAGCAAGGATTAATTACTCACTGCCTCATACTCTGGCAGATCTGAGGCTCTCTCCTGATTACTGTAACTCAGAGGAGCTTTTCATACGCGACTTTGTCAGCTATGCGCATGCCTTCAACCAGGGTTGCCAATTTTGGGTACCTGGCTGGAATGAGATTTTGATGCCATGGCCCATGGGCTTATTCACACATATGCACACTTTATCACATGGACATATCTGGACTTAAATTCACCATCAGGGTTTTAAAAAGTGTGCACCTTACACACGTGGGTGGGATCAGACCTTATAGTCTAGGATTTAAGGATATAGCCTTAACTTCCAACCTTGCGAAATACTCACAATTTCACAATATTAGACTACACTAACCCAATAAAGGGCACACAAGTTCATTCACTAATGAAAGTCAAAGACATGTTGTTTCCAACATCAAAACTACACCGTTTTATTAAATGTTCACAAGTATCAAGAACCAGAAACAAACAAAAGAACCCAATAACCTATGCTGCTCCAGACTCTAGATTATTATTATTACTATGTTATTAGCCAAAACCTTTCTATCAGCTAAATAGCAAAAACAGCTTTCATAAATGTAAAGGAAAAACATTGCAGGGATGGCCGTTACCTGTATGTGTCTGCTGTCACCCTTGTAACTGATAGATAATTATAATTGAAAATAAAAGTATTAGCATGAAGAAGTTAGGTTCTAGACCCTTACATCACCACAAATCCTAAAACCTGTGATGAACATCTGCCACACTAACTCGATCAAGACCTGCAGCTGATGGGTGATGCAGTGGGTGATTTGGGTGATCTGTTTGTTCTGCCATGGCGGCACATTGGCTCGTAGATTTTGATCTACACGGGAGTCCGCCTGTCTGCCTGGTTTGACTGACCATTGCTCACATATAATGACAGGACATTTAGACCTAATCTGTCACAGGCCCATGAATGCTCTCAATGCTGCTCATGTCACTCAATTCACTAAGAGAGAAAGAGAGACAGGAAGGAAGGTAGCAAGATGACAGTAAGCGGGTAGAGATATTGTGCAAGAAGGAAACAGAGATGCATTTGATGGTTTTAATGTGTGCATCACTAGGAACCTAAGCCCCTGTCAGCCCCGATTCCCCAGAGAAATGAAATCCCTGGCTTTAATCCTCACACCTCTTAAATCTCCCCAGTGGAGTGTGGCCCGCTCGCTCCAACTTTCTCACCCTCACAGAGGTAATGGATGCAGGAGCAGGTAGCAAGGTTCTGGCCCCAACAAACACTGTTATTATTGTTCTCTCTGCATGAAACAGTGTGTGGTGTATATGGTTGGGTACCCATACACATGTATCCAGACTTATGGTCATGTGGGTGTGTGCATATAGTATATACACTTACAGTATGTGTCTGGACGGTGTGTGCATTTGCAGGGCTTCTATGCATTTTACCCTTTTGGCCCTCGTCCTGCACACACACATACTAAAACTGCTTGTTGTGCATTCATGTAAAAGCTATTGATCTTCTTGCTCTTCATTTCTCTGTGGATCAATAACTGTCCAGCACAAAGTATGTGAACAAACAGCTGAAAATAAGGGAACAGGCCCTTCGATGTATTTTTTTCCGTGTTTCACAAGAATAAAAGCCACTAATTGGTGGCTCACGCTGACAGCGTCGTCCAGCACCGGCTTCACTGTTTTCGATGGAAACATGTAACTTTAATAGTTAGCATGGCTTGCTAACCAAGAGCCCCATCGCTGACCAGCGCAGGGTTTTAGCATATAAATGATGTGTTTACCATACACTTTACGCCGTGGTTTAAGAATGTAATTTCTAAGCAAATTTATGATAACTGCATGTACGTCATGTTTTAAATCCCTCAACTGGGAGTGAGTGTTACTGCTTTATTACTGCTGTCTATAATTTTACTAAGTTTTAATTACTCTTGCATTAAAATGCCTCATGCTGCGTAGGCCTGCGCAGTTTTAATAACTGCAGTTAGTTGTTTAGCCCCGCTGTGTTAAATTTACTTCTACACAATTTCATTACTGAGGACCATTAAATATTCATAGAATCTGAATGAAAAGCAGTTGAGGATAATTAGGTGTTTGTTAATGCAAAGACTAATCCTTTGTGGAGCATAAAACACTGACTGACAGCTGTCAGCCTAATATGTTCTGTTTACTATCATTCCCTATACAGTTGTTCTACCACGAATCACACCCTGTTGTATATTTTCTATATATTCACTTCAGTACTGTGTAGAACTGATTATGCATCCTGTATGTTGTTTACTGAAATGTGTGACACTGCAGATTAATCAGGCTTAGGTATGTTTGTTCATTTATCTGATGATCTGAGAATGTGTCAGGGATTTCACTTTTGTATGAACATGTACGTAAGTTAAATTTTTTACTTTTTAAATGCTGTCCATGTCACTCTGAATTATTCACAAACATAGAATAATGAAAGATGACCGCTGCCACCGCTCCTCCTATCCCATAACCCCCCTCCTCCCTGTCAACACCACAGAGGAACACAGCCACACGCAGTGGAAGGTGACACCTCCGTGGCTCATCACAATACTGCACGTATGCAAACACACGCACACATGTTTTGAGTGTATGTGGATGTCCTTGGAAGTGCCTCGTATCTTAGGCGCCTTCAAAGATGGGCTGGTGCGTGTCAGCTTTGCATCTGTGACATCTTATGGGTGCCATAAGAAAACGACATCAGCATTGTCCCTTAGACTACAAAGGTGTTGTCCTTTACTTCCTGGCATCTTTTCTTACTGTGCTGCAGAGGGAGCATCAGACTCGATCCCACCATGTGTCTGCTGTGACTGTCTGACGCATCGTTGCTTAGATTACTTCTGGAGACTCTGTCATATGTATCTGGAGTGTAGAGTAAAAAGCTTCCAGAGACTCGTCGTATGCATTTCTGGCCTTCAGTGGCGAAAACCTATAGAGAAATCTCTTGATGGGCACTTGAGATGTTCTGCTGTTTCCATTCTGCATTAGTGATGCTGGTAGACTACCAGCAACTGCAGCATGTGTGTCTAACATAGTCATGCATACAGACACTCAGCACACCAGGACAGGGTCTAATGCAGCCTTCAATAATTTAATCCAAGAGGGAATAACAGATATTGAGGAATTATTGTAATCTAACGTAGCAGTTGACTATATTTTGTCACGCTTTATGCAAAGCAAATTTAGATTTAAAAAGAAGAGGTAAAGCACAGAGCATGGATATCTGGTTAGTCTGTTTTGATCTCATTACTGAACCGTGCTAAGATGCAGTTATCCCTGTGGGGAAGATATGTTGTTGTAGCAGATAACAATAATACTGTAATAATAGCAATAATAATTTTGTTGCAATGTTGTCCTGTCAGTTGGTTCACCACTTTCATCCAAACTGAAATATCTCAAAAGCTATTTGATGGATTGCCATCAACATTGCACACATTCATGGTGCCCAGAGGATGAATCCTTTAGTGATCCTTTGACGCCACCATGAGGTTCACATTTGTAGTTTTGTATGAAATGTCACACTGAATTTCCATGGAATTTGGTACGGACATGTATGTCCCCCTCAGGAGGAATTGTAGTCTCTTAGGTGATCCCTTGACGTTTCATCTAGCAGCACCAGACAGTGACAGTTGTCATTTTTCCAACTTTTTGTTTTTGTTTTGGGAAAAACGGATGGTGAATGTTTTTACTTGCCAAACATCAGCATGTTAACATTGTCATCATGAACTTTAGTGTTGCTTGTAGATTTCATTTGAAAATGAAAACAAATCAAAATCTGTGCAGAAGTGGAGACCATAACCCTAATTTATGGATGATACAGTAATACAGAGACAAGGAATTGCAATAAGGTACTCATGGCTGAGACAATTGATTATTGTAAAATGGAAAGGAGAATCTGCTCTCGCTGTGCAAATCTTGGATCTTTGCAAATATGTATACAAATTGAAATGTGACTGTATATAAATCCAACTGGGCCAGCTATCCTGTCAGCTCTGCATACAGCATGCGCACACACAAAGCTGTCCAAAGCTGACGAGCTCAGCAGGACAGGGCCTTCTTCCTCTTCATCATTTATTCACCAACACAGCACACTGTGGCCAGTACATCCTATAGAGCAAACATTTATTCTCAGCATTCTTCAATTTCCCCCACCAAGCTCTTTCAAGCTCGGCTCAGTCTTTTCACTATGCAATGTGTCGGCCATCTTGGTTCCATAAGCCAGTTTTGGTTGCTAGCATATTGTGATCCGGTCAAATAGTGCTGAGAGGAGATATTAGTGTAACTGAATACATGCATGCATGGACAGTATTTTGTATGAATGGACAGGTCATTCATTATGTATGAAAGTACAAACTCATGTATTTCACTATGTGTCCCCTGAAGGTCTTAATTAATTAATAATGTTAACTATAGATACGTAAATAACCATGTAAGAGGCAGTTCAGGGAAATTATGCTTACCCTCTGTGGAGTTCCTTTTGAACCAAAAAGAGATTACTAAGAACTTGATCATTTTAAATGTTTGTATAAAATCACCAAATAAATTGTAAATTAATGCGGTAAAATATTACAACACACGTAATTATGAAATTGTGGCATCTTTTCGTTTTCTCAATTGTCGAATTGTTTTTCTTTGTGATGTATTTTCTTCACAGTTACATGAAATCATGTTGCTTTTCATGACTGTTGTTGTTTCCAATCCCTGCCCCCTCGCCCACCGTGTATCTCTATCTGTCTTTCTGAGTGTGTTGTTTTGGGTCTCGTATTTTTGCCGCTTTCAAATTGGAAAGTGGCAGTTGTCTTTTCTACGAAGCTTCTGCTGACAAATTGAGTCACACAGACGTTAGAATCGCTTTGAGCGAATACATTATACTGCTGTGTTTTCCATTGCGAAATTCCACACACTCTTTTCACATCACACCTGTCACTTACCAAACTCATTCCATAGTGATTTGCCTCTCATGCTCGCATCTCTCATGACTTGCACCCTAATGGTATTCATGCTTGTGTGCCTGCTAGATAGTTTCCGCGATGCAAATGATATTAAAGCAAGGGCCACATCATTAGCATGCCACTGAGGTTCATAAGTGACATGAGTGAGGCGTCTTCATGGCTCATTGGCACTGTGGTGAATGGAAAAAGAATGGAGGCGGTCAAGGTTGATGATTGCGCTCACGTGTTTTTTGCCATGCATTTCTCATCTGCCTCATAGTATATTGTGACACAGGACAGAATAATGCAATTTTGTGGAATGACTTAAATTATCCGCTTAATTAGGCTCACCATGGCAACCTTTATCAGAGCATCGCAAACATTTGTCAAAAGCCTGTCTCACATGTCATGTTTGTACATCAAAGGACAGATGCTGTTATGTGAAGGAAAAATGTCCAGTAGATTATGAATGATTCAGAAATACTTATGTGAGGCAATAAAGGGCTTCCGTTGTCTGTCTTACTGTATTTGTGTGTACAGTAGGAATACTTTTTTCTTCAATGAGTGTAACCAAATGTCACTTACAGTTCCCTAAGAAAATGAATGGAATGAAAGCATAGCACCTACTACCTTGAGGAGAATATAATCTGCTTCTGGAAAATTGTCCAAGAAATTACATTTATGTGTTTTCCTTTCACTCTCATAATTATGCCATATTAGGAGCAAGAGACAGGACTGTCCCCTGGTTATTCTTTTATTATAAAGCTCCCAAACACCTGAATCTAAACACACTCCCTGGGAACATTTTGCAACAGGAGATTTATACCATAAATTGCCAGTATGTTTCTACAACTGCTCAAACTGGCAGGAAAGTGCATTGCCTTGCAGTAAAATATCGGAAACACAATATAATTCAGTTCCACACAGCAAAGCTGGAAGACTAATGTCCAAATGTACGGTTTTCCATTATACTGTCAATATCAGTTAAGACACGGTGTAAATGGGAAGGGCGGGCAACATAATGAAAATACAGGAAATGGCCACAGTGCTGTATGTACAGTAAGTGAAGCAAAACTACAGCATACGGTATATAAAAGGACATGCTAATATAAAAGGTGACATTTTTACTTGGAGGGAAAAGTCACGGATATTTATAGCCTGTGCTGTTGCTAATTGCCTCCACATGTCTTTACAAATACAGTATTTCCTGTTTCATCATTTTCTTGACAGCAAGTAAGCATGTAAGATATGGCTATTGCAGCGATAGCCTTCCCCATTTAAATGAAGGTCTCATGAGAAAGAACAGATGATCATCTCTCCTCATGAAAGTCAATGCCAGAGACAAATGGGAAACATTGTTTGCAGGAACCTGGGAGCCAGGTGTGACTCACAGATTGACAGTCACAGGAGATGCTCCAGAGCGACATGAGTAAGATCCTGAAATGTAGCGCCTCAGTCCGCAGGGGTTTTTATGAGCTCTGTGTCACTCACCCACCCAGTGGCTGTCCACCCCTGAGGGGAGAGCAGGAAGTTCCTTACCCGCAGCTTCAATCTCCCCGCCTGGCAACAGCGATGACATCGTCCCCCAACTTGAATCCCACTGCACTCCCTGCTAACCTCTGACCTTGAGCCGCTCAGTTGTGCACAAAGGCCACAAAGTTCCTTAAGAGGAGGGATGATGCTGCAGACTTTTGCTGACAGCTTGTCAGGCAAACTTTGCTGCCTAAGTCACTATGTACCAGGCGGGCATGTGTGGCAGACGCTGAGAAGCACAGAGTTTTGGGAGATTAGTCATCTGAGTTACAGAAGGATATAACAGGCTCAAGGCTGCAGTAGCTCTGACATATGGAAAATTGAGTTGTAAGAAGTAGAAGGGCTTGAGCTGGAAGGGTCATTAGGCTTGTGCACACTGTAATTTTCTCCCATAACCATTCTCTGATTCTGTATGTGTCTGTCGGTTGAAATACTGCATTAGTAAGTGCACATGTCTTATTTGTGATTTTAATACAAAATCTTGCACTTCTGCGGGTCCTGTGGTGCTGCTGCACTTTGCTGCAATGTGCGCTCACAGATGTGTAACGACATTATAATTACCATTCAGTAAAACAAAAATTATCCCATAAAAGACGGTCAGATACTTTTATCATAATCTCCTTTGGTAAGAATTATTTGGTATTTCATGTTTCCCCCGTGTCACTTTCCACAGAGCAGTAACACACGGTTGCACCAGGTTTTCAAACAGCAGTTACATCTCCAGAAGAATCCTGCGTACTGTTTAGCTGAGCGAGTCTCTATTTCCTCTGAGGAAACCTTGTCCTGATGTGGTTCTGCAGCAGCACTGGGTGTGGCACCCTGGGGTTTTGCTGTATGACTGTTCAAAGGTATACCCCCTCCTGAACAGGACAGACGGAAATACTGTCGGAAGCAGCAACAGTCCGTCCACACACACACACACACTCTCTCTTCTTATAGCTGTTCCTGCATACAGCCTTTTCGACCTTGAGGGATCAATGCAGAGGTGGTACAGCAGAGCTGAGTGGCTGTGTGGAAGCTCATAAATAAGAATGAAGGATGGCCCCAGGGTGAGGAGGGTGTGGGGTCCATCACAAAACACCCCAGCACAGAGAGGCATGACACAGACACTCCGCTGCCCAGCGCCCCCTCACCCATCTGGAGATTAATTACGCCTGTTTCCACATTACCATCCATCCCCCCCCCCCGGGGAACCTTGACTCCTTCAACCCCACACGCACTCGTCTTCCTCCACCCACCACCACATCCACCCACACACACCGTTGGGGAACCGGGCAGGTCACTGTAACTCAATCTCATCTTTTACAGCTTCATGAAAATCTACCAGCCTGCAGATTACAGTATTTATGGTATTGATACTATGACTTAGATCTTGAGAATTCATAATCTTGCCATCCACCGTCGTATAACACAAGCTCTTTCTTCCCACCACATATCTGTAATCATGTGCAGTGCAGGAGCAGGCACTGGAACTACTTTCCCATTAGCATGGTGACGGTGCTGCGCTCATCACTCACTACTCTGCCCTTAGAGCTTATGCTGCCAATGGATATTGATAGGGCCCTTGAAAAATCGCCATCATGGAAAGCATTCTGCCAACAAGATGTAAAAAGTGAGCTGTGGATCTATATAGTGGGTTAATGGTGCTTAACGCCTGCCTCACTGTACACCCTAATATATCAACCACCAATTACGCAGTAACTGTTTTTTTTTGAGACGGCATAAAGTCATTTAGAAGCAAAACCTTGAATGTGAAATCTTAGCTCAAGGTCCACTTACAAGATTTTTATCAGAGCTTTCATTAGAAACCTTGAATGTTTTTATGACTTCTAAGTAACTTCTGAGTCATCTTTAGACAAAAAAGATGCAGATACATCATATAAGTGTTAGGTTGCTTCAATACTTTAATTATTTTAATTTATGAAGTTAAACTATCCTTAGAGACCCTGGACTATTAGTTGATTGATATTATTTGTGATGGATATAAAGCACATACTATTTTATATTTGTCACATTTGCTCTATCAGGTGTGGTACTGATCTGTGGCGCTATCCCTCCACTCCCGAGTGCACATAGATAAAATACTGAGGAATACTAGTAAAGAGTCATTTTCTGTGCAAGCTACAATGTCGCTATAAAACTGAACGCAGAGAGCGGATGACATTTCGGCTAACCTTGTAATAAAGTAGGATGTGACAAAAGTGCTGACAAAGTATCTATCATTCTGTTTACTGCGTTGGAGTATGAGAACTGTGTGTGCTGGTAAGGGGGATTTTCCTTGAAGCAGCCCTTTGAGGTGACCGTTGTTTCACCCAAAATCCTCACAGGCTCTTTTCTGTTTTACATATGATTTTAGAACTGCTTGGATCAATAGGATGAGGGTGAGAGAGAAATTATTAAATGAGATCTCCACCATGCTATTTTGGAAATGTAAACATTTTTTCAGATTGAGATCCAAGCACACACACCACCTATTGTGACATCGCTCTGCCAGCTGCTACAACCTGGCAGCTAACGGTCAAGTGCAGTTTTATAAGATGGGCTGGATCAGCTCGCCGGCCCAAATCCCATTTGGTAGGATAAATGTATTTCTACATCACCAAGGTCAAAATGAATCATTCAAAAATATGTTTTGTTCAGTTTAAAAAATGAGAAAAGGTCATTTTGATACAAAGACACTCAAAAATGATTTGTTGATACAGTATATTTGGCATATATAAAGTTATTTCACTATTTTTGAATTTAGATAAGTTTATAGTTGTTTTTTTTTTGTTAATTTATTGTGGTCAATACACTGACCTTTTAAAATATCAATGTTCCAGGGTTAGCCCATATATTAATTTGCATCTATAAATAGTGATGATAAAGATCTATACTCCTCTATTATGGTCTGTATTGGCTACATCAATTTCTATTAGCTTCATAGCAACAGAGAGGTGTTATTTTTAGAAATCCTAATTATGCGCTTGTTAATTGTTGAACTCATTGTATCTGTATATCTCTTTAGCTGCATTATTAACTGGTATGTAGCTCACAGGTGTTTCCCCCAAAGGACCCCCAGAATAATAACAAAAAAAAATCTAATTAAACAGAAGCCTTTTCTCCTCCCAGGATATGATGAAAAAATATTAAATTGCCAGAGACAGAAAACAGGATCCTGAAGACAGATTTGGTGCTCTTTCACTATGCACAGAGATAATGCAAAGCAAACTGCAGTTCGATGTGTGAATTAATGCCAAGGTTTAATGAGAGGATTCAATCTGATGCTTTCTTGAGCTTTTAAATCTACCAGAACCACCAAAAACCTGACATGATCAGAGTTTATCTTTTCCCCCAACACATGCCCAAAGACATGGAGCTTATTAATTGCTGCTGCAACAAAAATTCCTAACTTTGCTCTTGTGCTGATGCTTGTACATTCACTGGCTTATCTACCCGCTCTCGCATGACCCTTTTATGCATTATTTTATTCTCTTTTTTTCCCTCTGCTCATACTCTTCATTCACTGTCTATGCCTTTGTGTCTGTGTTTCCATCGCTCTGTCTCTTGCCCTTTCCGTCCCATCTCACTTGCTCTCTCATTTTTCTGACTCTGAAGCCTACATGGGGGAGATAGCTGACAGGCCCAGCTAGGTTTCTAAGTGAGAGCATGACACCATCCTTGCCTCTGTGTACATGTCGATGCCGACTGTGAGCCAACGCTGTTGTTTATGAACACGTTGTGCCCGCTCGCTCTCTCAAAAAACAAACCTCTCCATCTTTGAATGAAGTTTGGCGGGAGAGAACAAACTGAACTCTCATACTGTTTATTTAACATTAAAGCATCTACCTGAGTCGGCCCTCTCCAACGCTGGGAACCTCTCTGCAAAGGAGAGCAGCTTCGAACAGCATGTCCCAGAACACTGTGGAGTTAGCAGTTGGCACATCCCCCCCCCCCATACTGAGGGTATATGCTCAGTAGTCACTGTTTGCTCTGGGTATGTATTGATCTAGCCGTAAGCATGCAGCTCTTGAAATAGCAGCGACAGAGTCACAGAGAGTCACTGGAGGGACAAGCACCTTCCAGGAGTCGAATGGAAAACAGCAAGATGTTATGTCAGTTTGGAAACCACACCCCTTCCCTTTCGTGTCTCTCTCTCTCTCTCTCTCTCTCTCTCTCTGTTTGTGTCTCTCTCCATCTCCTGATCCAGACCTCTCTGAAAACAAACCTTGACCTTTGCACACCGGGGACTGTGGTTCACTCGCCGCCGGTTGGGGCCTGTGTTGTGAAACTCTGGATCGGCTCTTAAATACAGAGACTGCCATAAATTAAAAGGAGTTGTTCTTCTACGCTCCTCTTCTATGACGTTATTAATGACGTGTGCTGAGAGAGCTGAGCTGGACAAAGCAGAGAGCCGCTGCTGCCCCTGAAATCCCAGTGTGGGCCTTGTCTTGTATTTAAAACATCTCTGATACATGCTTGTGTGTATGGCATGTGTGCATGTCTGGATTTGCGTATGCACGTGGATGCATGTTTTGGAAGTGATCCCATTGACGCATAAACAAAAAATAGCCCCCCAGTCTTCTTCATGTGGAAACAATGCAAATCTCATAATCCATAATCCTAATTTGTGACATGGCATGATTAAAATGAGAGCTGGGAGCAAAAAAAAAGCGCTGTGATATGCAAACCACATAATGCTTTATAAAGGGGGGGGGTTGAAGCATGATAGTGCTTATTGCAAACAGACAAGACGAATTATGTATTATCCTACAAAAGGGCAGAAAGTAGATGTAAGAGTGTAATATGTGGGCGGGGGGGGGGGGTTCTAAGGACGATGGAGTGTTAGATTTTATAAATGTAAATGAGCAACATCTAGATATGAAAAAGCTATAGAAGTGCATTAGCTTGTCCCTGCAGCCATTATGCATGCACCATTTTGAGCACTCTTAATAGCCTCTGCTTTACTGAATATATTGACCCTCAAGGTTTAATTAATGAAGGTTTGTGGTAGGAAGTATGAAACCACAAACCGTATGATATTCACTGTACACACACACAAAGATACACAAGATGTTAGTCTCCTGCAGTTTAGAATGAGTGGGAAATACCTAGAATTATATTTAATGTAAAAATCAACATTTTATTTGTCGTTCATGTGACTTAGGATCATAGTAATTACTTAACTAAATAAGATGTTCTTGGAGAATTGCTTGCTAGTCTGCTGTAACGCATGTCATTTAATGACTGATTCATGGCCTTTTACTCACACATATAAATCATTTTGACAATTTATGGCCTTGAGTCAAATTATTATATTACAGCTCCAAGCAAAAATACCAAGCAAATGACAGAGGCAGAGAACTAAACAGACAACTGTTGTTATACTTACAGGCAACATTTCGAAAATACATGTAATAGTTGAACAGAACAAATGAAATTAACATCGGCTGGTGTGGAAACACTTAGGGAGGTTGTGGACCAGACGTGCAACAGTGTTGAAGAGGAGGAATCTACAGGAGCAAGCTACTGTACTGCTGCAATGTTTGGCGAGAACAGCAGTTCATCGTAGGGGGTTATATATCCACTTGTTTCACATCAGTTATAGCATTGGGGGGGGGGGTGCGCTTGAAAAGGACTAGATTGAATTATGTGCTGTCTGACCACGTTGGAAGGTGGGCAAGATGTTTCAAATGTTGTTCAACCATCCATCAAACATCTTGGTTGGAGCATAACTGTGCCCGTTGAACTATGGAAGTGTGTATATCCTTGTGTATATATGTATATAGTATGCTGTCTAAACACCAGTTGTCAGTATTATTGATGGTAGCTGGTGACCCATGTCCACCCAATGACACACAGTACCGCGAGGACAGGGAGCACAATCTGATTAACTCATCAAAAAGGGCGGTAGAGCAGGAAGACGCAGACAGTCACGCAGCAATAAATAGAAAGGGAAGCAAATTAATGATGTGCTATTATTTTCTTAAAAAGTCTTTAAATTTGGCTTGGAGTGCCATACCTCTTTTCATCAGAGAAGGGGAAGGGGAAAGGAAAGTAAGGAGACAAAACAGGTGACGCTGGAAGACTATCCAATGGGAATGACTTTGCTGATGTCTGCTGAGTAATAGAAGTCGACGTCTGTGGCTGTCAGCAGAATTTTTTATGGAATCTCCCCTCTCTCAACAGGGTGTCACGGCAGATATTTCATGTCAACGGGCGGATGCAGAGAATCGCTCCAGTCCTGTCGTGCTCTAACCTCTAAAAAAGGCCGACATCAGCAGGGTAACCTGTCATCCCACATGGGTAAGTACTGACCTGGCCTGTGCTTTCAGGAGCAGGACACAGTCAACAAAAGATGCATATTAACCCCATGATAACACATGTATAATTAATGCCCTTTAGAACTGTGCTAGTTCCGGATTTGGCTTGAGTTGAAACTGGGTTCTGTGACCCACAGTGTTGTCTCTATGAGGGTGTGCATGTGTGTTTGTGTAAACCTTCCATACTCCAAATGAATGCAAATGGTTTGTGTTCTCAAAGGCTGCTGAATATGCGGCTAGGTGTACACACCAGTATGCGGAAGGACATTTCATTGCAATATATAGATGTTTGAAATTCAAAAAAAAGATGAGTAATGTCTGTAATGCCTGCAGTGAAGTCAGAGCCAATAATACTGAAGGAAGGTGGTCATTTAAATGCAGCTGTGGTTTTTTTTTTTTTTTAACTCCCTAAACCAAACAAGTGTTTGTCAGGTGGTCCCTTACAGCTCCGCTCGGTTCCCAATATTTATGACCAAACCTGGGTTTCGAATACGTGGTTATATTCACTCTAACATTGTATTCCCATTGTATTCCAGCGTGTCCCTGGTCTGTGCTTAAATATGTCTAATATCTGAGCAGACTCACTGTCAGCAGGAAAGTTCTCATCTGCGGGTCATAAACCATATATCGTGTAAGAGCAGACCATTTTCAGCTTCATTTTTGCCGACTTAATCCCAACATTGATTCTGACCAGGTGTTTTGAGGTGTTCTGCAACACTCTAATTGCAACCCCTCTTCTTTCTCATCTCATGTCTAGTCTGCACATCCGTCCTGTGTGAATCCTTGTGTTCTGTGTGTCTGCGTGTGTGAGAGAGAGAGCTTTGATCTATCCCCAGATGACTCCTGGTGTGAGGGTGGGAAGCTCATTAGCTGTACCTTTCCCCTGTCTGTAGTAGACAACAGGAATAACCAATCACTAATTAAGTCACACATGATTACCATGTTCTGTTGTGTAGGTGATATATTTAATGTTTGCGCTATTCGAACATGCATTTTACAGTATAGTATATGTGCAAGATAATGGAACGTAATAATACTGCTCGCGTTAGCATGACTGTGACTTGTTCTGTGCAACAGTGACAGAAGTTAGAACACTTAAGCATTTTCTAAAATAGGAAAATCGAACTAGACTGCACTATATGTCACATCTGCTGTGACTATCAAAGTAATGAATATTATGAATAGATCTGAATATTACTGTTATGGCCTGTTATTTTATTCCATCAGGAGGATGTTTTTAGGGTATGGAGTGACATTGTTTTAACAAACGCTTGTGTAAGAAATTGCTGCATCCAAAACGACCTGCTTCACCCTGAAGACTGTGTTCGGGGAGCACTCTCAGCTTTCGTCAAATATGAACTGGCCACATAATAATACATTATATCAATGCATCATATTCTAGCAATACGACCTTTTTCCTGCACAGTCCACTGTCAGAGTGGACAAAGATCACTTTGAAATGTTTCCAGTAGCTTGTTGAATTCCTGCCTGAAAAACAATTGTTGTGCAATCAAACATAAATTCTATGGTCGAGTACCTGGGTTAGTGCGCAGCAGGCCTACAGAGTACACTTAGTGTGACAAGTAAAAAATGCTCCCCTTTTTCTTAATTTACAGTGTGCATTTGCTGTGGCTGTACTGGGCTAGTGCATTGTTTCCATGTTGTGGAGCTCTGAAGAAATTAAGGGAAGTGCGTAAGAAAAGCTTTCCAGGGCACTGGGGTGACATCCTGCCATATTTATCACCTGCTCGTCCTTCCTCTGCTCTCCTGCTGAGCTAGGTGTGTCACACACATACTCTAACTCTCATCTCTTTGTCTTTGCTCTCTTTCTCTCATACACCTGCTACTCTATCAATCTCTTAATCTTTTTTTTTTTTAAACACATTCCTCTCCCTCCATATGTGTCTCTTTCTTTCTCCTCCTTGGACTCTGGAATAGTGTCAGTCGCTGAAGTGGGATGAGTTGAGTGTGAAAGCCACTCATTGGGATAAATTTATGTACTTTCATAAGTTTCTCCAGCCTCCTGGGAGGTGCAAAATTCAGGCCTTAGAAATGAGGCAGTGAACGGAAAAGAAATGGAGGGAGTGAAAAGAGACAAAAGTGATCGAGATGGGGCAGACCGAGAGAGATTGTACATCAAGCGGCCCTTTGTATATTTTTAAGTCAATATCTCAATCTCAGTGTCTACGATGCAGTTCTGACATGCTTTGTCAGCCTCTTCTCCTCCCTTTCCACAGAGAAAAGCCCTCAGAAAACCATTTACTCTTTTTCTTTGATGTAAAGAGCTTAAAGTTGTTCTGGAGACTTTCTCTCCACAGTTAGTTTCCTGAGCTTTCAGATAAATGTGATGATGACTGAGAGCTGATCCAGAAATTGTCCTGCGGCTCTTAAAGTGAACTAGAATGCACTCTTATTAACTTTTTTATAGGGGGGGTCTGTATCAAAAGGTCAATTGGGGGGAATTACCTGAGAGAGATCTGCACTATCCTTGAGGAAAGAGCCTAAAGAAAGAGAGATTAATTTCACTAAATGTATTTGTGACGATCTCCACAAGCAGCTAATTAATTACAGCCATAACGAGTGGAGAGAGAGCGCACAAATTCCCCCTGTAGCCATCGGTCACGTGTTGAGGGATTTGATCTTGTCACTGTTTATTTTAGCTGTAATTAATTTCCCACCCTCTGCAAATAAGACTAAGTGGAACTTCTGGTTGTAAGGAGTTGGTCCTTTTTAATATATGCAGTGCTTATTAGATGTGTAAACATATACAGTATCATGCTTTCAGACCAAAAATGGTTTTGTGCACATATAGAAGGCTACGTATGGCGTTTCTTGTGCCAAGTTCAAATGTCTCTTTCTTATCCTTTTGCCAATTTGTCATTTCAAAAGTATGGATTAAAAAATTGTGGCTCCATGACCGAGTAAACACAAATATAACACCTCTTTCCAACCTCTGCTCTAATGAAGGAGTTGGGCTCAAGCCAGGACACAGATTATGGATTACAAATCTATAGCGAGGATGAAACATGTCACATCAGAGTAGTTGCGGTAAAGATGGGTGATGCTTCATTGAATGCAGTGAAGCAATGAGTAGATATTCATCCATTCTTGCATTATTTAGCTTTGAAATCTCTTGTATGTTGGTGCTTATGTCAAAGATGTCTGAGGACACACAAATGTTTCTTGAGATCTGTAATCAAGTGTGAGATTTTTTTAGTCAAAGCTCCTTTCCTGAGTAATTTAATGTGCCCTGATAGTTGAGATGACGATGGGTCCAAGTCAGGTAGTAAATACTGCATATTTGGAACATTATATCTTTAGATCTGACATCTATTTTAGGAATCGTATGTTGAATGTTTGAAAAGTCACAAAACTTGCCAAAAAATGTTTTTGCAAAAAGAGTTTTTTGAATAAAATTTTTGTCTTTTGTCCCCCTTTCCCCAACACCTCTGACACCTGCTCTAAGCCAGAGGAGCGTGTGATTTCGACTGTGAGGGATTGGACGGTTTGCCTGGTTATACATTTTCAGCTGCTCTGATTTAGTAACCATGAATCCTGCAGTCCTCTGACAACTGTGATTTGTTCATTTAATTTAATTTAATCTTCTTCTCGTATACAAACAGATTTGAGCTGTTTTATGCTCGGCATCCCTGTGCAGTCAGGGTCTCGTCTCGATATATTTCAGTATCTCCAATATAAGAATCTTGGTAATTTTCCTTGTAATAAAGATATTTTCTCAGGGCTCTAAATATAATGTAATTTACACAATATTCACCTTTTTAATGTTTAAAATTATGTTTTAAAGGCGTTTTTTTGAGTACATAACACTGAGGGTTTTTCAGACAAACTGTAATGCTCAATCTTTGTTAATTGCTATCTTGTCATGACTGATGTTTGAAAGCTTGAACCAATCAGTCCATTAATATTTAGGTTTTTCAACATATTTGTTTTGGTTTCAATCAGTTTATAATTTTTTGTCTTATTTTTGGAAGATTTTCTTTAGCCCGTCCTCCTGGTTACTAGTGTCAATGCATCTTTGTTTAACAGTTATTGAGATGCCTGGCCAAACAGGGAATGGATGTAAAGAGCAGTGATTGGGCATTAAAGACCTTCCACAAACTGCTTTTTCAGTTCAAGGGGGGAGCAGGTCGGCTCGTGTCCAGCCACAGGATTGATGGAATACCTTATTTGCTTATTGATCGCAGATTTTTATCAGTCTTACATACTGAAGTATAGCAGGGAGGGTCATGAATCTTACTCCAAACATCACCGCAAGCTATACGTTAGAGCCAAAAACAGGGGCTTCTTGCCCAGTGAAAGCCCAGCCTTAACCTGTCAGGCTAAGCCTGTGATATATATGTGGGGATTGGAGTGATGGCCTTAATACTACCAGACTGACCTGCAGGTTAATCATGATGTGCTGTTTAAGAAGCCTACCACCAATAGGAACACACCTAAAAACACCCACACACCTCACACACCACCATGCTCTCTTGTCATGGGCAGATGTATTCACACACACATCAACACACTACACCTCTCTTGCACTTTGCACTGCATATGTGTGTAACTAATGTCAAAACAATACATCATGTCATAAGCACACAGCACGCAGTAGCCTGCTCTGTTTGTCACGGTGGTCCCAGGAGAGAGGGCATGTCATTGTCCACTCTCATGGGGGAGCTAGATGTAACACAGGGGATCACCCATGGTGTTATGTTAATTGCGCCTTAAAGTGTCTATAAGGTTGCTATGTTGCTAAAGCATGCATATCTTAATTATTTAAAATGTGTTTTGATAGCTCTATTTTCCATATTGATCTTCAGCTTCACATATTTTTCCGAAATGCCTACTACGCTGGTGCAGAGTGCATGTGTGTAATTACCTGCCTGTCCCTGACATGTCACAAAAAGATCAAATGTTGCTTTTGGTTGAATTAGAAACATTTGTAGTTGCCTTTCTTATTTGCATGCTGAACATAATGTCTTTAATGGCATTGATATCACCTGCGAAAAAGGCCTTCCATGTGAGCAGGCTTTCGCTGCATTCCCATTATCTGGAATGTATGCTGACTGGACATGAATAATACATGAGATAATGGGTGTTGAAATTGCAATACATGTTTCTCAGTGGCAGTCCCCGCTGCCGCTCCATGTAGTCAAAATAGACACTTATATGCACTAAAAGGAACATCACAGCAATGGAGGCCCATGGCCCTCGATGTAATGCCAAGGAGGATTGAGGGAGGAAAAAGAAAGGAGGAAAAACTCAAGCCTGGAGCTGCAACTCATTAATGTTGGCCTCTCTCTCTTTCTCCCGGTTTTCCCTGCCACTCCACTGTCAGTCAGTCTCTACCCCTTTTGCTAGCGCCTTCCTCTCCCCCCCAGTGGGTTCTCACCAGTCAGTGGATCTGCCCTGGATGCTGGCACTAAGTGCTAATTACACTGTCTATCTCACCACACTGACAGCCATAGACAAGAAGATCTCTGCTTCCTTGTTTGCTAATCCACAGCTGGGGAAACAACACTTCAGTGAATGCTCGCCAGCGACTGATGAGTTTAAGTTGACATGTAGCAGCACACAGCAGCTGATGGGAATTCTTACACCACAACAAAGCATCCGTTGACATCATCAACAGTTACATACTGTAGATGATTTGATTTGATGTAGTGTCCTGTGTAGTATGCAAGGCGGAAATCCACTAAGCACATGAGCAGTCATGCAGTCAGTTAACATGAACACTGTGTATGTTCCATGTTGCGTAACACTGCCAAATGAGCATCAAGTTGCAGATGTCTGATGACACTCAGAGTAGCACCACAGCAGGTAAAATTCCTGAATCATCTACAATGTAATCCACTTTACTATCCCTTCTTCAGATGGTAAACGTCCCCAGTCCTTCTTTTCCAACCTGAGGCTGCAGGAAGCTTAACGTCCGTTAGACTCACAGTCCCCGCCACGTGTCCTAGAAGGAGCCGTATACCTAGAGAGAAGCGCCTGTGTGGTTGTGGTTACTCATGAGGGTTACCATGGTGGTCACGTGCTCGGTCATGCTACCTCATCCCAAACCACAGCAACAACAATGTAGCTTGCTGTTCAGTGAACCCATGTTTTCAAAAGACAATTTGCCATAGTGTTTGTGCTTTATTCAGCGGAGATTGGCATGGGAGAGAAAAACAAGCCAGATTCCAATCCACACTGAGTGAAGACAGTGAGTCTGCCTTGGCCCATTTAATCAAAAAAAGGCATTTCTGTTTACTCACACAATGTCGCTAAAATATGAGCTTTGATGACTGGTGTATTATGCACTTGCATAAAGTAAAACAGCATATTTTCATGGCTGTTTACTCCAGTTCATCCTTTGAAAAACACACAGTTTTGTTTCTTTTCACAGAAGTAGATAATTGCTTTGGCTAGCTTTGGTTGTTTTTTTTGGTTTTAGTTTTGGTCACGGTTTTCTGTACATTAAAGTCGCCTATATTATTTTTTGTCAACTTGGAGACAACACAACGAGCTGAAAACACAACATTGATGTTGATTCCTAAAATATTTATATTGCAAACTGGTCCTTTACATTTACATATCCAGCAGACACGGAGCAACATTAGCAGTTATTTGGAATTCTGTTTTGGTCTCTCAGTTCTTGAGGAAATGATCTGGCTCTTTAGCTGCTAAATACTCCACCATGTTCACCAGCTAGCCGCTAATTTTGTCTTTCTGTTGTTTGGTGCTGGCCAGGTAGTGTGCAGTGGACTGATCAGAGATATTTCGCCGATAACCGCAGCACATGAGTATGGCAAGATGGAATTAGACCAGAATGAGGAGCTCAAAAACACTAAAATACATTGTAGGCCTCAGGGGAACTACAGAGTTCACCATTCACATTATATATAATGGTTTATTCAGTTGTATATCATTTATTGTACATATCATGTACAAAATTATCTGTTAGATCAGGCTCAGGACAACAACTGTAGACAAAGGACATTTATGGGAGTTCTTATTTTATCAGCTAAGCCTATTGAGAGTTCTCACGCTAAGGTCATCAGTGGTTGTCGTGTTGGTACCCTTTTCCCAACCCCTGACGCCTCATGACAGGCCAATTAAAGGAGCTTTAATGAGATCCTGGCACTGCACCATATGTGCTATTGTGTCTGACGAAACAAAGTTATTTTCGAGGAGCTTAACTGCAATCTACCCTGCGGTTTTTTAAAGGTTTTCTAATGACACACCTGACAATAAGTGTTTGATAATGATGAGATTGTGTAACACTCAAATTAATGAGATAATAGCATAAATATTAGATCTCATGTATGGTTCCAGTACCTCTGTTTGCTTTAATTCTCTAGCTGGGCATGTTGTGTGGTTACAGCACAGTGAAGGCAGAGGGTCAACTGGTGTGACAACCAGTCGCCTCACCATCTCCATGACAAGTTGTGTATTCATGCACGTGAGTGCGTGTGTGTGAATGATATGTTCTGTGTATTACTTCCCCTGGAAGGTAGCTTTTCAGTGAGATATACCATCACCCTGACGGGAGTGCTGATCTGCAAAGTTAAATGCACGCGTCATTCACAACCACATGGGATCTCTTCTTCATATGCCAGAGGACAGGAAATGAGAAACCGTAAAGCTGTCCCAACGCAGGTTAAATAGCAGTGGGGATATTGGAAGCCTTTTAGATCTCTAGCCCTTTAAAACACTTGCTGACCTGTACTGTATATTACAGTGCAGCGACTGTGGAAAAGATCGGTGTGGGTCAGCTCCATCTCCTAAGTCAAGGTGATGTGAAAGAACCCGAGTCCTGTCTAAGTGAAGCCCTGCTGACTGCTGACCTTTGTGTCTTTTTCCATCCATCATCACCAGCAGTGTGTGTGTGTGTGTGTGTTGGTGGTGAAGGATGCTTGTTTGCGTGCCAGTTGGTGCATTTGGATGTGCGTGTGCAAGTGAGGGACTTTGAAGGATCTGTCTTTGTCGTCGTGTTGCGTGAATGAGCAATCTGTCCTGCTCATATTCAGCCAAGCATATCCAGCCCTGGCCCCAGCCCTGCCTGTGGTGACAGGAAAGCTGTGGCAGTTTAAATCAGTTGACATTGTTCTCGCAGTGGGAAGTGCTTATGCCGAGGATATATCTCTATTTTCTGCCATCTACAGCAATAAGAGTAGCATTATCCCTGGTAGATGCCAATCCAGGTACAGACTAGAAGGTGAAAGGAGCAGAGGGAAAACAAATCCACGGAGCACAGTAACACATCTAGCAATAAAAAAACAATATAAAGACAGTGATAATTCATGTATGAGTTTGCAGCAATAGTACTGTACAGTAGAAGTGCTAAGGTTCACTCTGAAGTGGGCACCTGTCATTTTACTGTCCTGCAGTGCATTCTATATGAGAAGGGAGTACCAAAAATTACATAATAAAGCTTTGAAATTAATTGTGTCAATGATAAAAATGCAATCAAATTAAGTAATCATTTGAAGGAATAGTTCAACAGCCTTTTTGATTTCTTGCCAAGAGCTGGATAAGAAGATTGATACCATTATATTTGTATGGGCAATATGAGACAACAGCCAGTAGCCAGTTAGCTCAGTTTAGCATATAGATTGGAAACTGGGGTAAACAGTTAGTATGGCTCTGTGCAGAGTTTAAAAAATCTAGCTACAGTACCAGCAACTCTAAAGCTAACTAGTTAATGTGTTATATCTTGTTTGATTAATCCATACAAACACCTCAACTTTGCATAAACAATTTCAAATGCTTGTCTCTGAGCCAGTCAAAAGGTAAACACAGAAATTAGCCACCTCAATTGGAATAAGACCCGGGTTGTAAAAAAACATTGTCCCTTTAAATTCCTCTCATCAAGCAGCCATCATCCTTTGGGTGTTCTAATTGACATCTGTCAATCAAATTCTGTCACCGGCTGACTCAAATATGTAATAACTGCAAGAATGCATAATAAACAACAAATAGATCAACAAAATGAAGACAGAAAATGAATTGCCACAGCTTACTCTATTGATGCATGCAATGACGAAAATAGTGGGATCAGCATTCCAACATCTGGGAAATGGCAAGTTGCAAGCGTCACCTCAGGGCGAGATTAGTGGTGTTCCTGTCTCCCACTGGGATAACAGTGGTGTATACAGCGCAGTGCAACAGATAACAGAGCTCAGACAGAAAGTTGGATGTGTTTATCAGTACCAGAGGCATTCCCCAAGGCTCCAAATTAATGCCAACCTTACTCTGCATCTTTATATGCCTGGCTTTGGAGACTGGCCAACTCATTTCTCCTCTTTCCTCCCTTTTTCTCCACTTTACTCGACCTCCTCCCTCCGTCTTCAATCTTTTTTTCTTCTTCTTCTTCTTCTTCTTCTCCTTTCTGCCCCTTCTCCTCCCTCCTCATGCCTTTTCTCTTTCCTTCTCCTTTCCTAACTCCTCCTCCTTTCTGCTGCATGCCACAATGTACCAATCATTCTGTCTGTGTGTGTGTCAAGTCTATCCCTCTAGGCTGATTTACTACGCCATAGGGGGAGACAAAGGTGCAGGAAATGGAGGTCAGAACTCATCGTTAGTGGCCAATGAATTCTTAATTAGGGCAACAAATGGTGCAGTGCCTCCAGTGTAGCTGGAGCGCACCCAAAGCACCAGAGATCGGAGGCCAGTCACCTACACTTCCCGTTAGCTGATTATGTGCTGGACTGCAGCAAGCATGGGTAATACTTCCACTTTGTGATAGTATCTGCTGCATACATCACACACATACATGCATGTGCTGATGTGTTTAATGTGACAACTAGAGGGAGTTTAAGCAGATTTCAGATTTAAAATATAGATCATGTACAGTATGATTGTCTCATTATTGTTTTACAGTAGCAGAGAGTGCAGGGTGTGAATGGGAACCTCCATGTGCCGTGATAATGTGGGAATACAGCTGTGTGAGTCTGACTATTTCTGTACATATAATGAGGACACCAAGAATGCAGGCATTTTAAAGTGCCAAAAGACTATTATTATATTTCTTGTGCCTTCATGCAATTGAAGCAGAAACAGTAATACTCTCTCTTAAAAGGGTCGACACAAGAGCAGCAAAGAGAAGCAGCTTCCTTCTATGTCTTTAAAGATTTAGGTCATGATTAGTATGAGTTTGAGCGTGCTGTAATTTTACTACATAGCGGTGTATAGTTAAAATTTGCTTGGACATTCTCATGGTGCACTTAAAATTAAAGTTATAATGCCATTATAGCAGAATGTGACAGGTTTGACAATTTTCTAGCACCCAGTCGGAGCTGACGTCTGTGCTGTTTTTTGTCATCACAAAGCCTAGAAAAGGAAAAAGACCTTATTAAAGTTTGCAGGATTGTCTATACCCCAATTGTCCTTAGTTTGTGTCATTGTCAGGCCTGAATTGGAAAATCATTCCCTTCTCCGGTTTTTTACCCCGAAGGTTATGCAGTAAACGTTGATCCTAGTCAATACTTGTCTAATTAGCAACCCCACGTCTGCCTGCTTGTCTTGCCATCACTGTGAAGACAAGGCAGTGTCTACCAGTCACGATATTAATCAATTCCCCTGGCAATTCAGCTCTGCTTTTCCTAGATTTTTCCACCTGTCTTGTACCTGGTACTTTTGTTTTTTTTCACCTATTCTTACCCTCTTTTTTAAAAAAATGTTTTTATATCGCTTCCATCCATCTCTTCCTCCCTTCCATCTGTCCTCATCCTCACGTGGTACATCAAACGTCCCCGGCCTGACTGTGTGCTGACAGGCAGCCCACTGACAAGCTTCCAGGCCATTCTGAGGGGAGCTGAGCCTCCCTTCATGAGGCCCTCGAAGAGACAGTGTCAGAGCGAATCCACTCTGGAGTCTGGCCAGCACAGTCTGCCTCGTTCAGAGAACACACAAGAAACAAACCATATGAGTTCTAGTTTGTGCAGCTGTAGTGGGTAAAAAGCACGACAGCCACCTATAATGACAATGCGAGTGTTGTAAGAGAGAGGACAAGAGATATAAATAATGTGAATTTTGAAAATGCAGTTAGTACAATCAGTATGTGGTTACATTGTTGTTTAAACACGTTTTACCCATTTGATGACCTTCAATTGACTATTCGCTAAACCACATTGTATGTAAAGCACATGAGCAAAATACTAAGGAATTAATTAAATTGTGTTTATCTCTAACACAGGCTGCAATTGTTGGCATGTCCAGCTTACTACCTACCTACTGTACAGCTAAATTTACTTCCAACAGCAAGGAGCACATCATATACTATTAACGAGTATGTGGGGAAACAAGCCCTGTTCATGACTTCCTTTTCCACTGTGTAGTATTTGTGTAAGATGCAAACTTTTTGCCTGGGAGTGGCAGCTTTAGCCACAGTCTTTTTATTCTTTGATTCTCTTTAAAACTTAATCAGCTGGAAACAATACTAAAAATCAGCCTGAGTCAGTGTTTTCAACAAACCCACGGAGCTAACGTTATCTTAATTAGCTAGCTGGTTATAGCGGTAAAATCTCTTAACAGTTGTCATTTGAGCTGGCTCGTTGGCTAGAAAGGAGAAGCCGGCTTGTGAATTTGGTTGCATCTCTATCTTCTGTTGGTGTGGTTGATTGCCTTACCAGGAGACAAATCTGCCTACAGAAAGCTTCTAGCATGTGTGCTGATATCACGCACTTTCATTATATTTTCAGAAATGTGTACATAATTGAATGGACAGTCATATATAGGTAATTATATATTTTTATAATATAATACATGAAATCTAATATTCCTTTATATGTACTTTGTAAATACTAGCGAAAGTACAGCCAGTGAATGAGGTGAGGTATTGCTCACTCAGTCTGACTCTGCAGATTGCTAGGTTTATTCAGTTGACATAGCCGGGGGACAGGTTAGGATAAGAGCAGCTCCCAGGAGACTTAATGTAATTTCATCCCATGTTGGTGAATGGAGAAACTGGGTGGCTGTTTCCATTCCCTTTATTCTTTTCTGTTCTGAACAGCTGACTTGATTGTATGTACATTTTTTAATTGTAGTGTGTGTGTATATATGCGACTGAGAGTCACGTGACTTCTCTCCCAATCTATTATTGAGTGTTCTGCCAAAGTCACAGCTGATTAATAGGTAAAGACATGACCCCAGAGGTTGAGAGGAGCCCTGAGCAAACAGAATGAAATCTTCCGAGGTAAAACTTTTCCTTTTCTTAGTTCTGGCTTTCATTTGTTGTTGTCATTTGTTTAATTTGTCAGCAACTTAGTACGGCTATCACTGCTGCCCTTTGGTGAGTGCTGCTCTGACATCATCTGAACCAACCAATCAATCTCACTTAACTTTCCTCAGAGCTTCTCTTAGCGTGACCAAAAGGGAGTGGTTGTGTGTGTGTGTGTGTGTGCATGGGGAGGGTGTTACTGGAAAGTTTGATCCTCTACAGCTCCCATATCTCTGCTTGTTTATGAAAGATGTGGAATATGAAGATGTGACAGCAAGCTACTGCTAAGAACACACCGCTGTCCCACTATATCCGATTATCCTCACACACACACCTCCTGAAACGCACACTTTCTTACACACATGAGTACAGGCGTACTCGCACTACACACATGCAATATACTCACAGTGACACACACGCACACACAGTGTCATCTTCAAAGGCACCCAGGGGCGACATGGCCGACGTGACAACAGCCCTAATGAGCCCGCCTGAGTGGGTGACCCTGTTGCCTGGCGAGAGGAGTGGTGTCGCCATGGAGATGCGGAGGACAGGGTCTGAGTCATGGTGTCATGCAGGTGTGTTTGGAGGGGGATTAAAACACCTTAATTTTCTTTTATGATTGGTAGATACATGCAAATGCACATACAGGTAGAATATTAACATTGCATAAGGGATTACCTTTTGAGAAACCTGGTTTGCACTTAAAATACAATTGTAACATGACATTTCTGCTCCTTTGTACCACAACATGGCTTTAGCAGTTTGAGTAAGTGGCCATTAGTCTGCCTGACAGACCCAACCATGACACAATTAGGGGTTTGAGGTGTATAATGATGACTGTGTGCTGCCCAGTCTTTCATCATCATTTTTGGCAACCGAGAGCGAGTGGGAATGAGAGGACGTGAGAAGGAAGACGAGACAGAAGCGAGAGGAATGCTGAGAGCTCCGGGGTCTTTAGTGTGCTCAGTGATGATATGCAGGGTAATGAACTTCCAGACTTTATGCATCAAAAGCGTAAACGCTCCGCATCGCCTGGACTGTCAGCGATTTCTGCCCCGTTAGCCTGAGATGAGGCCCCCTATAATCTCCTTCCATCCACTCCATACCAGCATTTGAGGCTGTCTCTGCCGACTTAAAGCCTGCATTTCATTTGTCAGCCCAATGGTGAAATTTGTAAGGAGTTTAAATTCATGCTTCTCCTGGAGGTGTCATGTGGAGTTGTCAGTTGTGTCACTGGGAAAAGAAGTGAGTTTTCTGCTTGGTGTGAAAAGTAATCACTTTAAACTTGGACAAGTTAGAGCGGCTTAATGGAGGTATAGCATTCAGCGAGGCTGCGAATGTTTCAGTATACTGTATGTTAGTGATTCAATTCATATAAATCAAATGTACTGGGATGTATTCAATTGCACATTTGAGATCCACCTATAAGTTATGTTTCCCACACTTAAAGGATAGTTCTGCATTATTAAAACTTGGTCTTCTTTTTGTAATTTTGGCCATCATTTCTATTGGTTATGTTAACATTGTACTCATCGGGCGGCTGTGACCCCAGGGTTGGTGGTTCGATCCCGCTGTCCGCATGTCGAAGTGTCCCTGGGCAAGACACTGAACCCCGAGTTGCCAGCATTCATACACATGAATGTGTATGTATACACATGAATGTGGTGTGAATGTGTGTTAAATGTCTGTTTGTGGTGTGAATGTGTGTTAAATGTCTGTTTGTCTGCCCTGCGATTGACTAGCGACCAGTCCAGGGTGCCTGTGGGATAAGCAGTCTGGCGAATGAATGAATGAATGTACTCGTCAAAGTAAAAGCTGAGATCTGAGAACGCAGTAACATTGATTCAACAAATTCCAACAGGGCAAGAGATGTTGGTCAAACAACCGTCTGACTTCTTTGTAGTAATGTCACTGGCTCGCTAGATCTCAGAACCTGACTTTGTGACTACATTGTTAGAATTATTAAATTTCAATGAAGGCCAATATAAAAATAAGTCACAAATTGTAAATTTAGATTTATGCTTTAAATAAAAACAGGCACACTGACACAAAAGTGCAATAGGACACACATGCATTCATTTACTGTAGAAGCCTTTTTTTCTTGGCTTGCAGTGGAGAGAAGCCGGAGCCTCTCATCACACATGAATAATTAAAACCGAAAGAACGCCTTTGCTTTTTTGCAGGGTCAGCGCACAATCAGTAGGAAAGGTCGAGACCGGGGACACTGTTTTGAAGGGGGAAGGGAATGAAAACAAGCTGGTGCTGCGATGTTGAGATTGGGTGATGAAGGCGGAGCGGGTGGCGCATTGGACAAAGGTTGAGAATGAATTGAAATGGATTTAAGGAGGGGCGCATGGATCTTTGGAGTTATTACAATAAAAGGATTACTGAGATGTCTCGCAATAATGTTTACATACCTCTTTACATGAAGGAAACTGTAAAGAGTGTGAGAATGGGCATTTGCGTGGGTGAGCATGCTAATGAAATGTGGTAATATGACTGACAGTCTATGTGTGCATTTATGATTGCCTGTGTTTCCAATGTTGTCATTACATCACTACTGTGATGCTCTAACAATTGTCTAGCTTTAGTCCCAACATTTTTGGCTTTTGACTCCTTAAAACAAAGCAACGACTACGACATGTATGTCTAGGTTATGAATAAGTCGGCTCATATGTCATTTTTTTTTTCTCCCCATGTTTTATTTGAATAATCTTGAAACCTGTAAAGGTGAAAACTATCCAGTAATCGACCCCTAGCTAAGCCTTGCACCCATTAGTTACTGTCACTACGCCCATTGAGCTTTCCATTCTAGCATGACATATATGCAGTTGACAACCCTGTAAAAGAGTATAAAGTATGCACTTTATGGCTGCATACATGATATTGCTGAAAGACTACAAATTACACTCTGGTTTTATACTTACTATAGAATAATATACAATATACTGGACAAGTAATGCAGAGTTTACATGTATGCTTTAGGATTATTTTTACATTATTTCTATAAAAGTATGATTCAACTTTACATGAGCATAGGTTTTAAGAATGAGGACTAACTGATGCAGTTGGCAAACCTGACACTTTTTTGGGTAACAAGTTTTGTTGGAGTTTTGGTCAGTCACTACTGTTACTCAGAACCTCAACGTAATAGCATCAACGCTCCTGTGCAGTTTATGCCCTGAATATGGCTTTTTCTAACAATAACTGCAACCCCTAAAAATAGCTTCAGCATGTTGAGAAATGCATAACTTGACAGGACTGCCGTTCCTAGTTACAGCTGCTAGTGATTGGAGAATTACAGTGTGAGGGCAGGGTTTGGCCAACAGTCGATTCACAAGGGATAAAAGCAAAGATTAAAGGAATGTCTGAAAAAGTAAATGAAGTAAAATATTTTGCACAACATAAATGTATTTATGTATATTCAGCTTTTCTATTCTGCTAATTAATCACCCCTAAAGTTTATCTTGCAACACCACCACCGGACCCCAGGTTAGAAAATACTTAGTCTAGCCCATGCATAAAAAATCTTTTCACAACAAACCATGTTTTTTTATAGGATTAGATGAAAATACTTAATTATCCTGTGTGTACTGTTACGACTACCTACCAGCTTCTGAGATTAACTTTTAGCCTAACTTTCAATTATTAAAATCTTCCTCCCCAACAGACAAACAAGACTCTTTGCATGACCTCAGATTGATACCAGTCCATGTGTCCATTCTGCCCACTCTAATCATCAATCTGCAGCCTGGTTCACCAGCCGCTGGCACCTGTCAGGATGAAAGAAATGGATTAGGGACAGAGAGAGAGAATGTGAAAAGGTTGGGCATACAATGCCAGCATCACGTGTCCCGTTGCTAGGGAGGTTGTGTGTGTGTGTGTGATGTAAGTCCAACACCACTGTCGGTCTAGCTGCAGGCACAATAGGACAATATCCAGATTTGCGTGTGCGTTTGTGGTTTTCCTCCAGGACTCGTGTGTGGCTTATATGATTGCGTGTGAAGTTTAAGATAGCTTGTGTCTCTTCTGCTACGTTGTTTTGGAAAAGACTATCACTACGCATCATGCTCATCCATAGAATCAAACAGCCTTACACACACACATCCACGTGCATAGCGCTCATGCTTATCCCCTCCCTATTTCATGTCTAAAAATAGATCTTTTTCTCAATGATCTCTCTGCTTCTCAAAGCAGCAGGCTCTAAGATGGGCATGTGCATGGGGTTAACTGCAGCCCATCCTCTGAAGAGCTCACGCTTTCTCACTGCCCCACCCCCTCCACCACCTCCACCCTCACACACGCATACACACATGCTCAGAGCAGCCCATTCAGGGTGCAGATGGCAGCTAGTGTGTGTGAGACAAGAGACCTTGTGCACTTGGTTGGTTAACAGGGAATCAGGGCTCATTGACATGCAGGCAGGGCTTCTCCTCCAGTCCAGGAGCGTAAGCTTTACTCTGGTGTGAACTGGGAGACAGTTAGCTCACAAGCTATGATGGCCATATGTTCATTACACCCTAACTTCCTATCAACGCTTGATGCCCTTGGTGAGGATAATATTAGGCTTACAATGAATACACCGCAATCAAGCGTAGCTAGCTCCTGTGCTATCAGATATCTGATATCTAGGTTAACTGCTACTTCATTTTAGCTGCTTCACAATTTAGATATTTGTGCTTGTGGAGAGAGAAGTACATCTAATTGTTCTATTGTATTATCACTTACTGTACATGTCCTGCCATTCTTTCCAAACTTGTTCCATGTGTCCATTCAGGCATCCACACAGGAAGAGCATTAGGCTATGAAATCAAAAATGAGATCAAGAATAACATTAAGGAGAAGGCTAGTGTTTTTTTTTTTTTTAAGAATGAAACAATAATAATACAATAGTAACGTTGCGGAGCTGTTGACCACGTGATAACAATTGAAAATTAAGTTGCAGATTTTGTTTTGGAATGAATTGCACAGGCCATGTTCATTGTGATGAATAAATAATTCACCCAAATGTGATGTCGTGAGATTCACTGTAGGACTCACAGCACAGGACCTCAAAAACACTAAAAGGATAGCTGCAAATATACAAGTAGTTGATGTAATCGTTATGGAAAACAGCATAACAGGGATAACTAGTTTACGTGGCAGGTAAAGAGAAGGTCATTGTGGTGTGATTCCAGTCTGTTTGGGTCTAATAAGGACAGGATCATCCAGTGGGATTAGTTCAGCCCTGCAATCTCTTCAACATGTGCAGTGTCTGTGAGATCATGAGCGGTTCAGAGAAATGGGCTGATTAAACCTATCAGCAGTTGGCCTGGGAATGTGCTGTAGGAGGCTTTCTCTTATAAACACCTCAGACTGGAGACAGGTGCTTGCTGTTTTCTCCACTTTTAATTTTACACATATATTCTCTTCAGGTAAAGCTTGTCTTTTGTGTTGTGACTTATGAGCCGTGTCAAAAACAAAGCACACACAATAAAACGCAAACCCTCCCTCACAGTCATTGCCCAATTAGGCAGGCCATTCATGTTCACGTCTTTTTTTTATTGCCTCACACCGCCATGTTAATTAATAAAATTGTCATCCCTCATAAATTAGGATAATGTCTGGACTGTTTGTGTGTGTGCGCCTAATCGGTGCCTCTACAAATGAAGCAGTATGTGTGTCAGCAATACCCGAGCTCTACACAAAGTGCAATCTATCACTCTGCTCAGCCAGGCTTCAATAATAATTGGGTTGGAATAAATGGGCCATGATTTTGGAGCAGAGAGGGGAAAAAAGAGGAGAGATTGCGAGCCAAAACAAAGCCACAGACAATTCAATAACCAGGCCCCACCCAGAGAGGCAAGAAGCAGAGCGGCGAGGCACAGCGAGGCAGAGGCTGCAGACACAAAGCGGATTGATGTCCTGCCCCTGTAGAGGGTCAGTTCTGAATAAAGATATATCTGTTACTAAGGCAGGGAGGAGGCTGCGGCCCTGAGGCAGTGAGACAGAGTGACACAGCAGAACTCTGCAGCATTTTATTACATAATATACGTTGGAATGCAGGAAAGATAACATTTTATAATGGGAAAGAGGGTAGATGTTGATAGTTTATAATACAATTCATAGGTGACTAAATAAGGATAAATCATGCAAGACGAGGTTCATTTCATTGTATGAAATGTTAAAAGTGTGTTATCTTAAACCATCACTATTACAAGCCATTTAAGCCCAAGCAGCAACATACCATGATTTGAACTACTGCTGCTACCCAGATTGGTATAAATAATAAAAACTCTCATTGTGACCGTGCTAAAAAAATAGTTTAGAGCTAATTTAAATGAACACTCATTCCTAAACTTTAACCTAGTGTTTATTATTATAAGGAAGGTCCCGTAACCAGGGCGACAGCAAACGGCAGTGACAAATGAGTAACGCGACGTATTTCGGGTTTAATCCAGAGGACTTGTTGGTAGTGCCATACAACAAATCATGGTTATATGACACATGATTGCAAATCTAAAACAAGAGAGACATGGTAAACAAAAGTTAGACCCCAGGTGTTGCAAAAATGAATTAAGGCCAGAACAGTGACAAAGACACAGGATTCATCAAAGTAAACTGTAGAATAGCAGCCAGATTAGTTACATTGTCCCTCACAATCACTGATGATCATCGCAAGTACAACGCAGTAATTCATCTAGTAAACATACAGCATTACAGCCCACAAGAGAAAAGAAATACAGATTAGCACCAGACAGCGAGTATAATGGCTAGCTTGTTTAGCAGTCAACTGAAATTAACCAAATATGAATTAGCAATCACCAAAGAGCTGTGTTACAAAGAGCACCTAAAGATAATGCTACAACAAGGGCATTTGAAGAGTAGATAAAAGATCTGACAAACATAATAACTACATTAGTGGTTGCGACTGAATGCACCTGGAACCAACTGCCAATGGCAATATGATTTGAAGGAATGGTGTTTTATCTATCCAGTAGAGTCCAAGAGAATTGTAGAATCGATGTCGAGGAGAATTGAAGCTGTTCTGGCTGCTTTTGATGGTCCAACACCTTACTAAGACTTTTATGCTGGTTTTTCCTTTAATTTGTCACCAGTTTGCATATGACATATGACTTGAGGATGATTTCTTAATATGCAAGTCACCGAGGGAACTGACGCAACTTGTCACGGAGGACTACAATTACGATATTTCAGACAAATCAATACTTTGTATGCAAGGGGTCTAAAAAAATACTGTTGTGATCATGACTGAATTGAATAAATTGATGGTCACTTGTGAAGTTTTCTAAATACGTATATTAGTGACGCCTATATTATAGGTAACGCATCATCTGTTCCATCTGGCAGAAACGTCTTTCTTTCAGGACAGTAGAGGCTTTAAAGGAGAGATCAACTTTTGCAAATAGGGCATGTAAATCTTCAACTTCATGTAGGAGGACATGGAAAATGGGAGCAGGGTAGACGAGAGGAGACTTGCGTAAAGAGCTTCCAGTAAGTTCTACAGAGGCCTGACAGGAGACACGGGGAACAAGCATGTCCAAGGTGTCACTGGGCAATGTGTTGCGCATACCCACACCCACATACAAGCATACATTCACACTCTCGTGACAATACACTTCACCCACTCATCCCCTGAATGACCCCCTGAGTGTGAATGACAAGGTAGCAGTCAGTCACTGTGTGAAATCTTTGGCAGGCTCACTCAGACACATTTGTTGTACACACAAACACATGTGACTCACCTACAGATAGCACTTAATGTATGCAAGGATGGAGACAGATAGAGGCAAGTCTGTATTACTGCCGATCATTCTCCAAAACAAAACCTTCCACCAGTGGGCACCGGGAAAGAGATTAACACTCCTCCTTTTTTCAGAATCTTTTATGGCGTGAAGCAGAGTAGCGGCTTGCATACGGCGCAGCAATGTGTTGCACTGCCTAAAGTGGGGGTTTTAAAGTCACAGATAATCTGCTTTTGAAACAATGAGATAGTGTTGCTTTTCATTCGGCTCAGTTAAGCCTCGCGCCAAATGAGGAGAGGGAGATAGTGTGGATCAAACGTTTTTTTTTTTGTGTTGAATCCCAAAATTGCGCAGCTCTTTAAAGTCACAACAGCTGCAAATTCTCCATCTATTGTGCTGACTTCTTTTGGAGATGATGGAATTTAGCATGAAGTACTGATCTCAAACATCAATGGAAAAAGAAGCCAGGCAACTGGGTGCTGTATTTTAGCTTAATCTGCACATTGGTACTCTCTTGTAAGAAAATACAAAAAACTATATAGAATATTAGATGATCCCACAGCAACTGAATGAGTTTCAGTAGCGTGATCCTAGCCTGTGAGTAGCCCATAATTAAACTACACATCATTATCATAATTAAAAACAGCACACATTTTTGGACAGTCTGTTCTTGAAGGCATTAATGGTTTTTATGTACAAACCAAAACTAGTGGTAAATTTGAAAAAGCAGGCGTAATTGTTGAATTATCTGTTTTGGAAGTTTCTTTTTAGACCAAATCGCTGGTCTATAGATCGAGTATCGTATGCTCTATACATTGTAAGGCTCTTTGAGGCAAATCTGTCATTTTTGATTTTGTTTGTGAATTTATATATACACTGATACCTGACTGTAGTGAGTGAGTACGTGAGATGTTACATAACCATACACACCATGTTTTTTTATATTCAAATCATAAATTACAAGAATATACAATCAGTTTCATGTGTTTGTAAATTATCCAGTAATAAACCCTTGAACTGAACTCTTGAACCTGAAATGTTAACCTGCCTGAAAAAAGACGTACTGTATGCAGCAATGCAATATGTATATTTAATTCCCTCACTGAATGTGCTTCCCAATGAAAGAGAATAATTTATTAGGTCAATTTAGTCCAATCCATTTCTTGCATGTTGGTAATGGACAGCTTTTTATTACTTTTATTATAATCATTAGCGGGTCTGTGATGCATGAAGCTCACTCGAGCTGTTATTTAGATTTATCCAGAACATAAACTCTGAACCTTTTGTTCTCCTGCCTGTATTTGTATGGTAATGTTTGAGAAAGACGTGTGGAGCTGAATGACATTTCTGTATTACACCAAATATAAGCCGCGCCGTGTAGAATACTAACTACTCTATTAGGATGTGAGTGCAGAAAAGGACAAAGCAGGAGACTGCAGAATGTGTCCGAACAGAGATCATTTTCTCACTGAAAATTTTAGTATGGAAAATTGCTTCAGAAAACAAACAACATTCAGCGATTTGTACATCTTCAGGTTTTAGTGTACGCAATGCTCGATGTTGGCCCTGTAGAGCAGAGGAGAGGTTGGGGGGGGGGGTAAAAAAGGGAAGAAAAACTGAAAGAGGCAGAGAACACAGAGTCCTGAGCACACAAATCCATGTTTGCTAATGGAATCAGGCTGCTTCTCAGCCCTGCCACATTCAAAAGAGGCCCGGACCGTCGACTGCACTTTAATCTTCAGCAGGTGCACAGAAACAGAAAATATACATGAGGAAGGGGGAAACAAAGGTTAAGTGGGGAAAAAAAACGGTTTACAAAATGGAAACCATAGCAACTTGCTGCAGGTATAAAATGACTGCCTATTACATAATACAGCTAAATTGGCAGCCACTCAATCATCCATGGTTCTATTAACGAGCAGCAGGTTAGTTTTATCAATGTGATTCCACAGAGCCATTTATTGTAACTCTGTCATCAGTCATTCTGGGTTTTCATTTTGTTGTAGCAAACCTACAGGTAATTATCGACCCGACTTTGCAGTTCCCCTCAGCTGAACGGACCTTTGTAGCCTCTTCCAGCACATTGTTTCGGATTTCTGGCCCACAACTTTACTGTGTTGGTTCACTCACCCTGCTATCATAGCATTATTTTTGGCAGCTGTTTCAAAAATGTGTTGCCTGGACCCTATGGTAATTGATTAGACTGTAGATTATAGCGTTAATTGATTGCATAGACTTGTGTTCATTCTGTGCATACCACAGGATTGGAGGAGGACTGTCTGTCCGCTCTATGTCGCTGTAAGTGCCCATAACAAAATTTGCATGTCTGTGTGTGCGCTCCGAATGCTCGCATGTTTGCGCAGTGTAGTATGTTTGCAGTCTGAATAGCCTCTGGCATCTCTCAGAAACCGAGTCGGGGACAAGAGAGGAGGACCACACAGCTGAGCTCTGGCACTGATGAGAAAACAAGTAATCAAAGAGACACGAAGAAGAGGAGACGCTCCAGATTTGTGATAGGAAGGAACTAACGAAGGAATGGAAGGAGGGTAGTCTGTGGTGTTTTCACAGGGTTGTATTGGTTGGTCTCTCCCACTTATGATGCCGACTGTGGTGGCAGACAGGCATGGTGTCTTACTAGACTGCTGTCTGGCTCCGTGTGAGTGTGTGTTTGTGCTCCCACACTTCCTATATTGCCATAGTGGTGAAATAGAGAAAATAAGATCTCAGACTCTTCATCTTGAGTCAGCCAGTGAAGTGTGAGAAAGCAGGCCAGCAGCTCTCGTTTCCATCCTGCAAACTGGCAGCCCTGGTGACTGTATGGCACCGTATAGCCTCCTCACATGAACGACAACAAGCTGAGCCGGTGCAGTTTTTAATCCATCATGCAAGCGTGACATGTGACTCTAACTCAGATGTGTTGAGCAGTGAATGATGCAGTAGGTGTTAAAAGCATTTGGAATGAGCTAAGGAGGTGCACATACCTCTACAGTCTAGCAGCTGTTGAGGTGTGGCCCATACACACGGTGCATTTTTCAGACTGTCAGGCAAAAAACTTATGTTGACATTTCATTGGACTATACATAAAAATAGACCACCAGCAGTGAAGGTTGTTTACAGCGGCTGAAGCAGTGTACGTAAAGATGTCTGGGAGGCATACAATGAGATATTGCAGTGGAAGTAGTCAGTATTCCTTATTCCGTACTGATGCTTCACAAATGAAATGAAAGACATCTCTAGATAGATGCTATGGCAGATAGAGAAAGCCTTCTGTAACTGGAAATCACAGGTATAATCCCTGTAATAACCTTTGGTTTTTCAGCCAGACACATTAAATCCTCCTTATCCTGGGGTGCTGCAGTGAATCCTGACCTCGCTAATATTCAAATTAAATAAAATAAAAAAGAAGGTTGCTGCCCCTGTGCCCTGGAAATATTGTACGTGTCTATTTTTCAAAATTACTTTTGTGCAGGCTGCAATATAAAACAGAAAAGAAATGCATAGAAAGTAGTATTTCACTACCTGAATGTGGAGGAGCGGACTCTCAGGTGAGCAATGGAATGACTCAATAGAGGCTCAGATGAGTCCCTGATTGAAGACATCCATGAATCATTACTTATGGGGCCAAGCTGCAGTTTGTGTGTGTGTGTGTGTGTGTCCTGACTCAGGACACACACACAAAAAAAAAAAAAGTAATCCTGCGTCACCAGTTGTCTGTCAGCACCACCAATCAACTTCAGTTTTTATCACAAACTTTCTCTCCCCTCCACTGTTTTCTGTCACTTGAGAGACGGAAGTGGGACACGGGGACATCGGGCAGGGGAGAGGGGAAGCTGGTTGCCTGATTAGAGACATCATTCCTGAGGGAACGCTCTCAGCCTTTTGACCAAAAACAAAAATGACTGACGGTGAGTGTTTGCTCGACTGGCAGACATGGGCACCCAGAGGTGGGTGAGTGGAGAGGGCCAGAATGGCAAAAGATGTGCCAGAACGGGGAACAACAAACAAGGTCATGCAAAGTGTGTCACCATCAAAACTATAAAAGGGGCAAAAGGCCTTTTGAGGTGATAGTAGACATGCAGTTTTTAAAAGAATGATATGGTGGCGTGGACGCCAAAGGATTTACGTTTAGAGTCACAGGAACGTTTTATTCTATTAAAGGGTATAAGAAACCTAGTTGTAGATGGTTAAAAAGCAAATGAACACTGAAGAATAGAACAGGCTGTTCTTTGAATTGTCCTTGGCATTGGTCAGCGTTATTTCTTAGGATATTGCACTCACCAAGTTCATTTCTGAGATCTGTGAACATTAGCATGTTACTGTAAAGGTTTGGCCAAGTGGTGGAAGGAGAGCCCCCAGAGGCCGGAGTAGTCTTCACCTGGTTTATGTTTTATTCGTAGTTTACATCCCACCAACAACCAGTTCAGGCTGGTTCTGCTGAGGTGGTGAAAAAGAACTGTACACAGATCAAAAGAACGTAAGGAAATCCACGAGGAAACAAAAAGGAAAACCTTGCTTCAACTGCTCCCGAGGAGCTTCTACCTCTCGCTTTTAAAAAGGAAGCTTCTCCCACAGACAAACCAAAGTTAGTTAACCAATTAAGACAATCAAATAACATTTCTATTTTCCTAATCATTATTCTAACAAAGAAATATTAACAATATAATTTTTTATTATCTTTTATGTTTGGAGGTAAAAAGACAGAGATAATTTAAAACAAGATTAGTACTTCAAGGAAATGGGGTATGACACGATACAATACAATAGTGTCTTTGCACAACATTTATAGATTGCGTGAAACATGGCCTGTATACCACAACGCTGTAGACGAATACAAAGCTCAAGTGTAAAGACGGGTTTTGGGATTTGGCTTCCTTCTCTGTACCATGTGTAGTAGTAAACACTGCATGATTTATCAAAGGCTAGAAACAGATTGTATGACTGCTGGAGGTTCCCGCAGAGGACGGGAGCAACTTTGCCTGCTTCTAGCTAATGCTGGATGGCACTGGCTATGTCTGCATGAGTGAGGTCATATCTGCAAACTAGGAAGCTGTGGTGAAGTCGTGTCTGGCTAGCAGGAAGAGATAGCAGTCTGAGGTTAACACACGTGTGGCCTCATCCACTTCTACCTCTACTTTCCGTTTTCTCAAATTCTCTGTAAATCTTGTTCTTTCTCTCGCTTGCTCTTGTTTATTTGTTTGTCCCTCTCTTACCCTTCCTTACATTTCCTTTGTTCTGGCCTTGTTCTGAGGCGCATAGGTGATGTAATGCAGGTCTGCTCTCATGAATGTTTGAGCAGAAATTTCACACTCTATTTCAGTCATGTGAGAGGCCAGTGCGGCGCCAGGATTGAGCATTCTGTGCGTGTGTTCTCGCCCTGTGTTGTCACTCAGTGAAGATATGAGGAAATAGTGTATAGTAAAACAAGATTTTGAACAACCTGAAGGCTCACAGAAATGATATTTCATAGATTACAATTCCACAATAATTATGGCATTTGGAAGACATTAAACATGTGGAGGCAACTGTAAGTCTATAGTTTTTCTTTTTCATGCATGCAGTGCAACCATTTACACACATTTGCATATATTAACTAGTATATGTTTAGTGCTGAAATTATTAGACAGTGAATCCATTATTCCATTTACAGCAATTTTAATAACTGATGCATCTTTGGAGTCATTCATCAAGCAAAAATGCCAATAATTTACCCCTAAAATGTGAGGATTTGCTCATTTTATTATTGATAATGGTTGATAATGGTTAATGATAATGAAAATGAGTACAATTTTCCGACCCTGAAAATGTAAACGAAGAAAGGGAAAGATTAGCATAAAAAGCCTGAGTAGGTTATTGAGCAGAGAAAAGCAGACGCGATAGGAACATTTGTAAATAAATAAATACTCTCTGTGGTTGATTGCATGTATATGAATATCTATGTGTTCATGTTCACCTCTGCATAAAAAAGGGGAGCTCCAGTAACCCAGAGAGAAATGATGATAATAGCAGTCTTTGCCAGATGTGTGACGTCTCCCGGGGGGGGAACCCTGGTGCACTGTGATTAATCGTTTGAATAAAAGAAAACATAATTAAAATCTTCCCTCATGCCCAGGCAATCAAACAGAGGGGGTGGGGAGACAGTTTTGATGGATAACCTGTTCCAGCCGCCATCCCCTTACACATGCACACATGCACAACATGCCTTTAACGGAGATGACGTACTGTACATAAGTGCAGAGAGCTCAATTGATGGCTCCTGTCTCGGCATCAATTTTGTCCTGCGTGGTGTTACAGCGGCTACGAGGCGGGATGGTCGCTGAGGTTTTGAAGGTATCCATGAAATTGTTGGTCTGTTAGAGGTGTTGAAGTAGGATGGCCTTCCATGACCACAGTAGGCTGCACTTAGTGCTTTAGCGTGCCTGTTCAATGTTTGAAGACAATCATAGACTATGGGCATGCTCAGATATATTTTGTGGTCAATATCCCTTATGTGTAGAAGAGGTTGAAATGTATTTTCTCAGAGTAGAGAAAATGGAGAACAAGAGGGCAAAGAGAGCAATGGGAACCCAATAAATGATAGCTGAAGCTGCAGGACTGGAATTGGTAATCTGTGGCAGGTTCACCAGGGTCTCAGTTGCTCCACTACACCAAATTTGAAAAACGGCCAACGTACACTGATTTTAAAAGCCTTAAAGGCCCTGTAAATATTCATAACCAGCTTCTTATGCTTAGCAACAGGCCCTGCATGAAGAAACTATCATCTGCCAAAATTTAAAAGAACAGTGATTATTTCACATGAGATGTTATGTATGTGTGATGGTCGAATCAGAATGTATTATTTATGTGCCAGGGAGACACCCCTGTAAATCTAATGTGATCAAACGATGCCCATACTGTACTGATGAAGCCTATTAACTGTTCGGAAGTCTTAAACTCTTACTTATTTATAACTGCAGATGTTTTTTCTTCTAACTTTAATGGATAAGTCTACTGATTTTTTTCATTTTCCAAAATCAGCAATGAATTTAACTTGCTACACCTGCTGTAGCTTAATCCTCAGTGCCATAGAGCCCCAGTGTTGTCCAAAAACTATTAAAAGCACATCAATAAGCTGCACTGTTAGACTGAGCGACTTCCTTCATTACTGACTATTGCCAGCCTTTTCCTTTAACTTTGATTAATGCTTATTTAGTCACAAATGAGACCACTGCAAAATTATCAGTTCTCTGGTTTTACTATTTATAGGTATGTGTTAGAGTAAAGTGAACGTTGGAACATTTGGAAAATTTGGAGTGGTCTCTTAATTAATTTCTTGTATATCATTTCATACAAAAATGCTTAAGATTTGAAAGCAAGATTTCAGGTGCTCCAGTCTTGAAACAATAGAGAGTAAAGATAACTCTACTTTATTCATACAATTTTGTGAGGTGGCTGTGTGTGTGTTTGCACTGAAAATGTCCACCCACACAGAACAGATTACTATGTAAAATATAATTTAATACGGATTGTTTTAGTTCATATGCCTTCTGGCTGTTTAAAAAGCTTCCTCTGCAGTCTCAGTAATGACTTGGCAAGGTGCAAACCAGCACTTGATATTCATGAGACGAGTCTATAATCTTGTACATCAACATTCTGTCCATGATGGTTGGACGCAGTTTTATTGTGTGTGTGTGTGTGTGTGTGAGGGAGAGAGGGCACTGTTTTGCTTAAACCATGACTTGCGCACGAGTAGAGCTTCTGCACAGAGGACATTCCCATTCAGCAGTATGTGGTGCTGCAGGGGAGGACTGTGGGGGACAGCTGCTCGCTAGGTCATGTGAACCTAAATCTCTGTTTGGAGGGAGACCAGCTTGTCTCCAGTTGTGCCTCCTAAAGCCATGAAAGAGCTCCCAGATTAGCCTGAGCCTGAGCAGCTCTCACTGGAGATGCACGGCACCAAACGCCTTCAGGTTGCCCCTTTGGATACCTAAAAGCTACAGTAATGTTAAATAAAACCTAATCAAAATAGGGTTCAACTTATTTTTTAAGGCTGCTAATGACAAATAGCTGTCTGAGTGTAGTAAACTAATGTACAAATATATAAATAAACTCAGTGGGCATTAAGGTATGCAAATGCTTGCCACATGCATTACTATTCATGATATAATGCATGTAAAAAGACATGATATAGAATAACCATCAACACTGATAAATGATAAATGAAGTGAGCATTAGTTCATGTGATCACCAAATGTTCGTCATTTCATGATTGAATAACCATTACATTAAATTAAATTAAAACAAATTAAGTTGCCAAAATCATCTCAGCCTGGTGCATTTGATTGGCATCTACAAATGAAATCAATTAAACATTTAACTTTATTGCTACATAAGCCAAACACACTCAGTCTGTCTGTCTGTTAGTCTCTCTCTCTCTCTCTCTCTCTCTCTCTCTATGGGGACAATGATGAACCAGATGTCCAGTAAAAGGCAGTTATGTGGACAGAATCCGCCGTGTTAAGTGTCTGTTAAGTATTATTAAAATGTATCCCATACATATTGTACATTAGAAAAGGCTTGCATGTGGCATTACAATAAAAATGTGCATTGCAGTTTGTACTAACCTCTTGATTTGAATATTGTGTTTCCTGGTGTAACAGGACACTGATCACCGTAGGTTACAGTAAACAAGCTCCTCTTGAGAGAAGCCAAAATAGCAAATGCAAAATAATGAGCAATTTTTACCTTATTTAAACAAAGAGGCTACTACATGTCATATAGTGTATTTTAGCAAATGATACACAGTATCAGTCTAATAGTTTAAACCCACTCTGCAGCAGCGTTGCAGTACCAGTGATGTTATCATTAATGTGTGACTGCTACAGTAGATGAAACAGTGTACTGTTGATATGAAGTCAGACAGGACACAGCTGGACATTTGCCAAATTTAATCACTAGAGCTTGGTTGACCAGCAGTACAAGTAGCTGTTAAGCTTCTGTTTGGGCGTACGAAATGCAAGAGATCTGCAGGTTAATGATCAAGGTCGAAAATTACTCTAAATGCGTTTGTTTTTTTTTATGTTTTTGGAAGAGGCGAAACATTGCACTTGTTCTGTGCAAAGATTCAATATTGTTTGTTATACTGGACTAACCTGTGCAGCATCACCATTTTTCAAGATAAGTGTTCTCCATGACAACTGGAGCTGCAGTGGACAGAAATGGAATTATCTCACCTCACTGGCAGAATATAAGGTTTTAAAGACTAAATGACTTGTAAAGACAGACATTTTTTTGCAGTGTGAGAACATAAATGGGCTGAAGTCAGGAGAAACAGACCTTCGGCAGGTAGCTCCCATCTGTTTGCTGCTAGTGTATTGATCCAAGAATACCATTAAGCCATTTCTTTAAGGATTCCACTGCATCAGCACCCTGATGCTATAGTACCTTCCTCTGCGCTCTCTGGCCTCGTGCAGGTCCTCATTGGTCCCTGTAATGATTTTTGACTTGCCTCTCCAGTGATGGACCGTAACTACATACCTACATGTACTGTACTACATTTTATGCTACTTCATACCTTTCCTCCACTCCATTTCAGAGGGAAACATTGTACTTTTTACTCTACTACATTTATTTGACTTTCATTAATCTCCTTTAGTTACTAGTTACTTTGCAGATTCACATTATTAATACAAAATCTAATCAACAAATATGTTCTGGTGTATAATGTAGAGATTAAGCTACTCAGCAGTATATAAAGTAATTAAAATGAACCCCACCATTACCAGCTACAACATTAATATTATTATTATTATTATTATTAATTATAATACAATTTCTACACTGTTGTATTTGTACCCTTACTTAAGTAAAAGGTCTGACTACTTATTCCACCGCTGTCTCTTACAAGTGTCATTTATTGATTTCTGTTAATGGTTATGCTTTTATTATGTAATATTTATGTCTTCTTTTCGATTTGAATCTCATCTACACTATTTTGTTCTTGCAGCATCCAAATACAGCGTGTTAATTATGATGTGAAATCTCCTCGGTGTTACCTTTTGGCTGTGAAGACACGCTGGCACGAGAAAGCAGAGAATCATTAGCACAATCAGCGCTTGCTGTACGCCAAAGCCCGTGCTGCTATGATCTCGTCCAACTCACAAATTTACACCACCAGAGAAATGAATGACGCTCAGATTACAATTGATCTCTCCTGATCACCTGGAATTTCATGCACACATTTCAAGTGGCTTACAGCTAAGACATCTTCTGGCACACAGAGCTGGGTTTCTGGTGTGTTGGGGGGAGGTGTTGTGTCTGTGTGTGTAACAGGACGGCTTGGAAGGAGGGTCTAACACAAGAATTCTCAGTCTAATTAGCGCCTCAGCAACAACAACGGCAGCATACGTTTCTACATAAATTCCCCAGCAGCCCTGTTTTCATTTGAAACACTGAGAAGGGAGCAGCTCACCATGTGTGCTTGGAGGCTTATAGGAGTGTGTGTGTGTGTGTGTGTGTGTTTGTGTGTGTGTGTGTGTTTGTCTGAGTATGTGTTTCCTATCATAGGTCATCTTGGGCAAGTGCTGCATTCAGAGACACCATTGGGAGTATTTGTGGTTCCTAGGTGACGGGCAGCTTGGGGTTTGGTGCTGCCATCTGCATCGTATCGCCAAGATGCACAAAGATCCGAGATTTTAGTTAGGTTTACAGCAAACAGGCAGATGTAGGATGCTGGTATGTCTGTGAGCTTTGATGATGAACATGTGATGGGTTTAAACTCTTGAGTCATCTTCCAGCTGTCTCAAGAGCTCACATGCACAGGCAGTATAAGATGAAAAGGCATGAAAAAAAATAAACACGAAAAATGGGATGCATTTGAGTATTGCTGTATATTCTGAGTGTGAGACGTGCTGTTCTCGTGTTTTGGAACATACAAGAGAAGTCTGATAATGACATGTCAATAGATAATCTACTGCACTGCCCTGGGTGAGTGTTAAAGTAGTGATACATTCAGGAACAATACGAGGAGGATGTTACAGTAACTGGCTGAGTGCTCTCAAACTGCTTTTCTACGAGATGATTTTGTTTTGCATTTGAGCATTGAAATCCTCTTGCAGCTCACAGGATTCCCAGAAGCATGCATTTCACAGGTGTCATTTCAAAACACTACACTGCAGATGTAAATGAGGTCAACAAAATATTAACACTTTTTATCTAGTTATCACGGAGGGCAGGAAGAAACCGGTTGTAGCGGAGACTCAGCAAAGTAGCAGCTGTCCGTCCCCTTCCCATTCACCAAATATTTGCTGTAATTCATTATTTTGTTGTGTCTTGACCAAATGAGGAGTGCGAAAAAGAGACTTAGCTGTGTTGTGCTTCAGTATGGATGAAGGTCCTTAGGAAAATGGTGCATTTCATGTATTTCAAATGTATCCTGCGTAGTCCAGCCTGTAATCACAACTTTATTTTCATGCCAGTATTCAATAGAAGAGGAACTATAGCCCACCATTGTCGTGATAAATTATTACTTTCATTGTTTCAGTTTTAGGACGATGCTGCAGAATTCACTCAAAACACATTTTCTTTCAAAGCCAACCTGTACCTTTTTTACTAATATTTCTAAGCTTTAGTTCAATACCCAACCATGGTGTTTCTAAATAGTGCTGCACCAATAAAAGACTGTACGCTGCAATGTGAGGTGTGAGCTCATACCTTTCTTTGGGGCTCGGTATATATCGACAACCACGAGATTCACGTCAGAATGTGAGTGTATGCGTGGGGGGGGGGGGTTGATGGCTGAAGGCGTGGGAGAGATAGGAGAAATGGAGAGATAGAGATACTTGCAGCAAATCAGCTAAGGAAAAATAACAGCCAGCTAATACAGAGTCCAAAGGGTGAATCACAGTGAGGTGGAGTAGATGATGAACAAGCCAAGCGGCAGAGTCCAAGTCCAACCCGCTTTGTGTAATCTTACACTTCCCCTGGGATTAAGAAACAACTGAATTCACCATCAAAGTGGTGATATTTGTATAATTTCTTTGTTTCTCTTTCTCTTTGTTTGCATTTCATTACCGGCCTACTCTTTTCTTTTTTTTCTTTTAGCAGCAGCTTCCTTGCTCATCTGGCTGCAAAGCAGACAAGTTAAAAGGTGGTCCTTTTATTCTGCAGCCACAATTCCTACAAGATGGGTATTATCTTCAATCCATGTGTGCCTCTGTAATACACAGTAGTGATTCATATTCTGTGTGATTGCATTTCAGTGTGGGCAGCTGTAAATTAATATCTCTATACCTCTGCCTCTGTGTCTCTTCCATCTTCCTAAGCACTCTGTATTCTCTGCCTCCTATATTGCTACAAGTCCAACTGGCCGGCGAACGCTACTGTGTCCGATTTAAAACTTGCCAGCCGCTGATTTTTATTGGCTGTGTAATGGTGCAGAACCTAAACATTTGTCAGGGTCGATGGGCTGTGTGTAGTACAAGCTATTAGGGAATGCAGAGGAGGTGAGTGGACATAGAAAGTTAGAACAAGCAGTAGATGTCAGAATGAACTGTCACTTCTGGAGGGAAATTAAAGATTAAAGAAAGCAGGAAATTGTTTAGGGTTTGTTTTTGCTGCAGTGTGGCCTGTGCTTGTCTGCTTTACATTGATGACAAAGTACTTTACCAGATGAAGTTGGTGCACTATGGCAAAAAGCTGTAGTATACAGAAGCTTGTGGCTTCCAAATGCAAGCGCCTCATAACAGAAAAATGCTGAATGCAGAGAAAATAATTAGTAAAAATGCAAACAGGGAAAGTTATCTGGTCTCTGAAAGTTTGAACTTCACCCTAACTAACTCTATCCTACCTGGTTAAAATGAGGAGGAATACATCCATTATTTGGGTTTGGGTGCATTGTGGCCTCACCCAGGTGCTGCCTGTCCCACTGTGAACCTCTGGTTGACAAATCTGTGTATAATCCCCTAATGTTCTTAATCCTGGGGTCACATTAAAAAATGGATGAGAAATTAATCTGCTGCCAGGTATATTTTGTCAGTGCCCGTGCTTATTTTCAACCAAATCCTTCAGTATGGGCCAATGCGGCTCAACCACCAACCAAACCAGCCAGCCAAATCCCTCTGTGCAGACTCTGTCAAATGTTCTCTGTCCTTTTGTCCTCGTACCGTGAAGATTTCATTAAAGTGGAGACGTTTAAAAAACAAAACACCCAAAGCACAGATCAAATAACAAAAGTTTGGCATTCTGCTTCCTCGAGCTGCTCTAAAGCAGAGCGGCAAGCAGGGAGGAGAAGTGTTGTGGCTGGAGACAGAGAAAACGACTTTACAGCCAGAACAGAGAGGATGCTTTTGCTCCCCTGGCAGACAGACAGTTAGAAACCTGGTCACACTGTGCAAATGCGTTACTGCTTCCTCCCCCACATGAATGCAAACATCAAGTGTGTTTTGTTTCAATGTCTGCCATATCTGCCTATGCCATGCAATGCCGTGCATATGTGCTGCAGTAACCAGGCTAATTTCATTGCTTCTGGCTGAGTGGATCAAAAAGAGCCACGTTTACGGTTTTTCTTCTTTTTGCTCTCCCCAATTTTCATGCAGTAATCTGCGCAAAAGGCAGAATTAAAGCATCGCTCCCCCTGGAGCAAGCCTTCTCTTTTCAGATTGGTAAAAGAGGAGAAATCGAGAGGACATGCTTGTTTTGGGACAGAGGGACTGAAGGATTCCCTCTCAGGTGAAACGTTTGGTTGAATCTGTCACAGAGCAGAGGCTGCTGCAAGAAAACCTGTAGATTGTGGGTATTTCCTCTCTTCAAAATGATATTTCCATGCTTACATTCAGGTGGGTAGTTTTAATTAAATAGAAATTGATATGAAAGGACGCTACAAATAATGATGTCAAAAGTTTATGTAAGTGTAAATAAACACAGACGGACAACAGATAATCTGAAGAGTTTCAATTATTCTGAGTCCTGTTATGACTGATTTCACCATATTTTGCAATCTGTTCAACTGTCGCCCTTCTCACAATTTATGCAGAGGGAGTTGTCAGTATGATGTAAGGTGTCTGCCATGATTGTTAATAAAGGTGTCAGCACTCCAGCTCCATCACTCACTTCCGGCAGTCTGGCCTTGTCCCTCAAATGAAAACACACTCTGGTCACGCTATATCACATCTGCAATTCCAAACCACTCAATATGCAATACTTTCATTGCCGTTCTCGCGAGGAAACACCCAAGTGCTTTCTGTACAAGTTGAGATGCATCATCCTGCTCTCATTCTACCCCCCCCCTCTCTCTTTTTTCTCTCTCTCTCTACCCAACAAGGCAGATGACCGCCCACCCTGAGCCTGGTGCCTCTCGAGGTTTCTGCCTGTTAAAAGGCAGTTTTTCCATCCCACTGTCGCCTAGCGCTGCTCATGGTGGAAATGTTGGGTCTATAGATGTAGAGTTGGTTTAGACTTGCTCTATATTAACAAGTGCTATGAGATAACTCTGTTATGATATAGCGCTATATAAATTAAACTGAATTGAATTTTCATGAACTATGAACGCATTTAAATTTGAACTTTTTTGTGCTAGTGGAGGATTTAATTCAAAATAAAGTAATCTTTTAACAATGGCACCTGCACATCTCACACCTCTACAAGTTCATGCGTGCCGCATATGATCTCTAATAAGACTTTCCGTTAAACCTGAATGAAGGTGGACCGAGTTATGATGAGGTGGCCCTCACTGCTCATAAAAAAAGCTGTTTGTTCATGATCTAAGAGCCTTCCACTCCCACAGTATATGCAAAGGAGAAGACCTCTCCTTTGTTATTAGGGTGTCTCTTTGTTGATGACTCACCTTAAGGGGGGATATGTGCCTCTAAAAAATCTCTGCCTTCATCCCGAGCACCTGCAACCACATGAAATTGGAGGTGTTCCTGCAGTGTTCTTAAAATAGCTTGGGTGCAGCCTTGGTGTGTTCTACTGCAATTGTCAGGCTGCGTAAGGCCACATACAGCGTACACACTTTTTTGACACTTTTTCTTCGTAAAGGTTGGTTTATGATTTTCCTTACTGTGTGTGATGCTGTTAGATGACTATAGAAGCCTAATGTTTTAAAGGTTTTAGAGCACTTACGGAGTAGGTGAATGCCTAAAAACGCATACAGATGAGCGGGACAAAAAGAGAGAGGGAGAGAAAGATGCACACGGGCGTGCACTGCATTGCATCATCAGAGGGAAGTTGACAAACGGCTCTTCTTTCTTCTATTTTTCTTTTTTCAACTTCGTGCTCCCTGCGGAGTTGGAGATGGATGTGCCGGTGCCGCCGCTGCTCTTCGATTTCTCCCGGCTTTGCAGAGTCACCCTGGCAGGGGAACCGTGAGGAAACCGGCCCTTCCCAGATCACCTGCAATAGTCAGCTACAAATATTTCCTCTCCTCTCTGCGTGTCCTTTATTTCTGACTCGCTCTCCCTGTGCGGGAGTATTCTTGAGCACTTTCACGTCTTTCCTTTTTTTTTTTCTCTCTCCTCATCTTTTGTTTTGATTTTGACCTTCATGAGGAGCACACAACCTTCCCCTCAGTTCAGGTCGGCTTTCTCACATCGTTTCTCAAATGAGAGTAGAAGGGATGAGCGGAGTGGCGGAAAGGGCAGCTCCCTCAGTATTCAGAATCATGAACAGCTTTTGGTCACTCCTGCAGAGCGCAAGGAAAGTCACAACTAAGTTCACAGTGAGAAAACTGTGAATATATAGCTCGCCATAAGGGCTGAGGGCAGTGTTGGATTTGATGCATGCCGTATAGACTAAAAGTTACTTCAGACCACTCTGTCATGGGGCATAAGTATTGATGTGTCTCGTGGAGGCAGCAGCAGTATTGCAACACATTGCATAGTGATGAGATCCTGTACAAGGTGTGTCCTGCAGTGGGGTTTTTTTTGTAGTGTGTGGGTGTGGCTAACATCTTCACTGCACCAAGGCAAAACTTCCTCTGCATGGTGTGTGTGTGTGTGTGTGTGTGTATATACGTATATATATATATAATATAATTTCTGTGTGATAGGTCAGTCAACACAAGTTAGAGCAGCAGACACAAAGTACTGCACCTCACACATTTCTGGTGTACATGAATCCCACTTTTATTTTCCACAGAAAAAAAAATGATGTTTGTTTTTTTCTGGTCTGTTTCGGTTACATTTAAAACCATCCTATGAAAAACTGTAGCACCAGAGCAGATTTCCATTGCCCATTCTTTGATAAAAATGTCAATTTGTGCTATTTCTCAGTTTTGATTAACTTTGATTTTGGGGGAGACATTTACTTCTTGTGTATAAAAAAAAAAGACTAGCACTTCATATCTTTTTCCAGTTCATTTCCAAAATAAAACGGAGAAAACTGTTATTTTTTTCTCTTCTTCTTCATTTAAACCACAACAAATACATTTAAAGCAAATAAAAAAAAAAATCTGGACGGCATTTAGCATAATCCAAGCAGGGAATCAGCTTTCAAGATGATTATTATATATTTATATATTTATATGTATACATATATATATATATATCATGTTTATATACAAGTATGGCACTTGATTACACAAAAGCAAGAAAACACTTCACAAATAAAAGCAGTGGGCGCTTTGGTGTGTCATAAATTAAGGAAGTCACAGACGTTAGCGTTTGCAGCAAATTCACCAGATACTGTTTCGCAAGTCAGCTAGAAAGCAATGGAATGGTTACATATGTTAAGGTCAGTTGTGCAACACAGGCAACAAAAGAACATAAATTAGGCCGATGTATTTCTAGGTCGAACCATAGTAAGGATTGATATCTATGCATGTATAAATCTACATGGTGGATTTAGATTTTTTCCCCTCTAACCACTGTGTGTATGGTGCCATTTAATTAGGTTGGTGCCAAAAATGGATGGAAAGGAAAAACAAAAAACGCCTTAAAAACAACCTGTCAGGTCAGCAGAGCACATTTTGGATGAGGGGCCTGACCTCAAGTGTTCACCTCTTAGTGCAATATCTTTTCTTCAAATTTGTTTTTGTTTTTGTTTTTTGCTTTGCTTTTACTCTCTTCAAGTACAGCAGAACTATAACAGCCCACAAAGAGTGAATCTGCGAACACGTCGAACACGGTCTGACAGAGTATAAACGTTACTAAAAAGTTGCATCAGTGCAATAATAAGTAAACAAACGTGAGGCCCGCGCTCGCCACGAAGTCCTTTTTGAAGGGCCACCAAAGGAAAACCAAAAAAAAACCAAATCTGCCCGGAGCGGAGCTGTCCATCATGTCCATCATGGGGGGGGGGGGAGTTCTTTGTGTTCAGTTTTTCCTTTCCTACACCTTTCCTACAACCTTTCCTACAACCTTTTCCTTGGTTACACATAAGCGGAGTCGCTGGACTGCGTGCGGCCGAAGTTGGGCACGCTCATCCTCGGCAAGTCCTTGTTGCGGATCTCGTAAATGGACTTCCGGCGAGCCTGCACGCCTCGCACGGCCGTCTTGATCTTCCTCCAGCCCAGGTGGTTGAGCTCCGCCAGGTTCAGCACCACGCAAAACCCGCTGACCGCGAACATGAAGACCAGGAACACCGTCTTCTCCGTGGGCCTGGACACGTAGCACTCGACGTCTTTGATGCAGGGGTAGCGGTCACATTCGTACACCGACGGCACGTTGAAGCCGTACAGGAAATACTGGCCCACCAAAAAGCCTATTTCCAGCGCGTTTCTGAAAACCACCTGGATGATGTAAAACCTGGAGATGCCCTCCTGCCGCCTCATTTTGGACTTTGTAGTTCTCATGGCCGAATTAGGGATCTCCTTGACTTCCAAGCAGTCCGGCTCGGCGTCTTTGGTGGAGTTCTCCGTGTTCTGCAGTACTCCGTTAACGATGGTGTTCTTGATCTTTTTGCTCTCGTCTCGCTTCAGCGAGTCTTGGTCCTTATCCAGCGTCAGGTAGACGGTCGAGTACCGGCGCTCCTTCTGCTTGGCCGACTGGTGCACCGAGTAGGTGATGAAGCACAAGCTCGGGGTGCAGACCATGATGATCTGGAAGACCCAGTATCTGATGTGTGAAATGGGGAACGCCTTGTCGTAGCACGCCTGGTTGCAGCCCGGCTGCAAGGTGTTACAAACAAACATGGTCTGCTCGTCGTCATAGACGGTCTCTCCGACTATTGCTACGATTAGAATCCGGAAGATGACCACCACTGTTAGTAGGATCCTACAAAGCAAGCAGACACACAGAGAACGTGAAAGTTACACAGGGTGTGTTTAACTGTGTCGGATCAGGGAGCCGTGTCGGATCAGGGAGCCGTGTCGGATCAGGGAGCTGTCCGGTGCTGAAGCAGGACGCTCTGCGGCAGCAGGACGGTGGTTTTCCTCGCTGCGGTTCGAGCGTGTTCCGATCTCACGTCGTGAGCAATCGGCGTTGCTTTTGACTGTTACCTGTGTCAGTGGGAAGATGTGACAACGCCGACCCTTCTCTCCCTCAACACCCCCCCCCCTTACACACACACACACACACACACACACAAATTTTGGGCTTAGTTTTGGAGGCTGTTTGCAGCAGCATCCCCACGTTCTGCACAGCAAAGGCAGCTGGCAGCTGATTTCCTCAGCTGTCTCGTTTAGGTGGAGGACAGGAGGAGTGTGGTGGTGGTGGTGGGGGGGGGGGGGAGAGAAAAAGGAGATCTGTGAAACAAGACAGAAAAATCCACGATACAGACACGAAGGACGGGGACGCTACAGAAGATCCTGGAGGCAGAACAGAGACGGGGGACTGGGCACCATGCTAAAGACGATCCTGGAGGCTGCTGCGGTTCTTCCGTTGTTCTCGCTGTTTGCTCATCTTACCTTCCTATCATAGTAGAGTGCTGCTGGACAGCAGCCTCCAGGAGCCTCTCTAGTATAGTCCATTCCCCCATTTCTGAGCATCCGGAGCAGACGAGGGCACAACAGCACTCTGTTCAACTCCCCCCGGGTGAGAAGAGAAAAAAGATGAAAAGGGCGCGTTATTTCCCGTCCTGCGCCTCTCGTTGTTGTTCAGTCTCCAAGGCGTCTGGTTTTAGCCGAGAGCTGCATCGGTGACGGGACGCTGCCGCCGCCGCCGCCGCGTCTCTCCGTCTCTCCGCGCGCCGTCTGGTCGGTTCCGTGCCGAGCGCGCAGCGTCCCGCTGGGTCTCCCGCGACGCCGCCGCGCGGTCCCTGCTCCTGCAGGGCTGAGAGCTAGAAACCCTCCTATTCTCGATCTTCAGATCAGGTTGACGCGCTGCGCGCTGCGTCTGGATGGAGGGAGGTATGTCTTGCCAGCGTTAATCCGCCTTTAAGTAGTCTCCCCCTCCCTCCCTCCTCCCTCCTCCCTCCTCCCCTGCGTCACGGACGAGCAGACAGGCCGGTGGCGCGCAGCCAGGAGAACCAGGGCTTCTTCTGACGGCCACTGTTTCACTTTTGCACAGAGCCGTTCAGTGTCCGGATGCTGCAGCCTTCGCTGCCTCGACTTTAAACATTCCACGAGGGTTGCCGCCGCGTGAGAATCGAACCCTTAACCCTGGCTGTATTGTTTGAGCTCGCTTGAGCCACAGAGCCGCATCTCACAGTATCCATCCTTCCGGGTCAGGACTTGTTTGACACCCCAAAGCGTTTGTGAACGTATCGTTGTCATACAGGGACGTGCAGCCTTTGTGTGCAGCGTGTTACATCTGTCACATCGCTGCAGCGACGCCTGTTCTGCCCGTTTCTGAAGCACGTGGAGTTTCACGGCTCTACAAGCTCTTTACTTCTTGGGGCGGAGAGCCTCGCGAGCCCAGAGCTGCCGTTTGTACCTCGGGCGGAGATGATGCTCTGGATACAGTGACGGAGTGGAAGCACCATCGGAGCTGCTAATCGCTCTGCAAGGCAACCTGTCTCCCCCCTCTCTCTCTCTCTCTCTCTCTCTCTCTCTCTCTGTGTGGTTTAAAAATAGAAGCAAAATAATGTGACTCCGCCCTGTATATTTCTCCGAGATTTGACCAGTGTGAAGGTACTAATATGTAGCCTAGGACATTAACATGGTGTCATGTTAATCATATTAAGTGTCTTGATGTACAATTAGTTAATTTGTATTAGGCTGTTGTTGTTATGATCTAAATGTATCCAGCAGGGTTACAGGTAGGCAGTGTGAGCTTTGTCCTGGGAATAACTGGGATTACCGATCACGTGAAACTTTGTGCGGTTAATTTCTCTCGAGGTGGTTTATCCTGTCCGCCTCACTGTAATCTTTTCTAATTCAACCTTTACTCATCCGTCACGTGACAAAAGGACAGAGCCTCCCTGCTTTCGAGGGAGAAAGGAGAGATGGCGATTTTTTTTTTTAATCTTTTAAGAGCCTAAGCCAAAACCTGCAAAAACACCCTTATTTTCCCAGATTTAAACCCGAAAAGAAAGAGAGATGCGTCTTTAGAAAGTCCCAGTTCTCGTTTATTTATGAACCTGTACATATGCACATATACATTGCACTTGAGTGTAAACAAAGAATTTGATGATAACAAACTTTTAGCCATAAATTGGGATGAATGAGGGAGGGAAGGGGTGTGAGGGAGGGGGGGGGTGCAGTCTGGCGCTTAGAAGCACTTCCTGTGGACGATGGAGGGTCCGGCCTCATCATACTCCTGCTTGCTGATCCACATCTGCTGGAAGGTGGACAGAGAGGCGGGGATGGAGCCTCCGATCCACACGGAGTACTTCCTCTCGGGGGGGGGGGGTGATGATCTAAACACCAGGCATCGTACTGATTGTCCCGGACACACACACAGAAACGTTGGTCACATTCAACAGTGAGTCAAAGTTACCTTAATCTTCATGGTGCTGGGGGCCCGGAGCCGTGATCACATTTCCGTCACATTTCATGATGCTGTTGTAAGTGGTTTCGTGGATGCCAGCGGACTCCATGCCTGTGCAAACAAACACAGCGGACGAGTTAATGAGTTTAGTTTTACCCCCCCCGTCCCTCCCGTCCCTCCCGTCCCTCCCTCTTCCGCAGCAAAGAACACGTGGCACCGCCGTCCGCTATCCTAGCAGGTCAAATGGAGCGCTCCACTGACAGCTGGGCAATCAGCCCCTGCTTTAGATCACTTATGTCTATTTATCGGCCGTGAAGTGGCAGAGCAGAAGGTGGATTACTGTGACCTCCAGTTGGTGATCAGAATCAGGCAGCCAACGGACTAACGTGAGCTACAACCATCTGAAAACTGCCCCTGTATGCAGGTTGTTTCTGTTATGAGATGAATAAGATCTAGAACATGTTTAAGTTCGCCTGTAACTTGTGCGCAAATTGCGAGGTTCACTTTCTTTTGCAGTCCTTCCTCACTCACATGTGATGCCTGAGTAGAGTGTCGAGTCTTAACATCCAAGAATTGCTCAACAAGTGTGGTGGAATACGTTGACCTTGCTTCACAGTAGGATAATAAGATGGCTTGGTGAAGATTTAGAATAAAAGTTGATTTGCTCCCAAAACAGGTGGAATTATCATTTCATTTGTTTAAAAGAAAGATAATTTAATAACTTAAATGACTAAAGTAAAGACTTAAAGTCAAGTTACTGTATGAAACCTTTAAATCTACAGTCCATGGGATAGAGTGACTACACCTAAATGTCTGCGCTCGCCTTTACGCCCCAATGAATGAGGGCTGGAAGAGGGTCTCTGGGCAGCGGAAACGCTAGTTGCCGATGGTGATGACCTGACCGTCTGGCAACTCGTAGCTCTTCTCCAGGCAGCGGTGGGCCATCTCATTCTCAAAGTCCAGAGCCACGTAGCACAACTTCTCCTTGATGTCACGCACGATCTCACGCTCAGCTGGAGGGCATCAGGTTTGTAGGATGTCAGTCAAATGAAATGTGCATCATTAAACATGTCAAAAGATATTTAATTTAATTCATCATATGGTAAATGAAAAGATATCTTTTGCAAATGCATTCCTAGATTTAATTTGCATAAAATCAATTGGCTTTCATAATTGCAATGAGCTGAATAGATGGTATTGATGGCCACGGATGGTACCTTTTGAAATGATTGAAATTCATGTTTTAGTCATGTTCTCGTGGTTTGTCCACTTGCATTTTCTACTTTTATTTACTTGTTATACAGAAATCCTAATGCTAGCTAGATATATAGTGAAACATGTTCAATGTCGTCAGCAGAACATTCAAACTAGAACTTACGATAGGCAGCCAAAACTATAACGATCTAACAGTACGAAATACTAAGTATGATATCAAAGGTTATCACAGAGCATTGAATTTATTCTCCTTGTCATATTTCTCTTCCTCTGCCTGAACTATACGGCAACCTCAAGCACCAACTACCGGTCTAATGATTACCTTTTTAGCTAATCAAAGTCAAGGTAATGTAATCTTCCATATAAGAAACCTTAAGAGATAAATCAAAATGAACGGTGATACTTTTTGTTCTACCCAACATCAAAACAATGAAGAAAAAGGAACATCTCCTGTTGTGACACATGCCATATTCTTTCCTTATTCCTGCACTGGGGAAAGAACAAGACGCAGGGAATGACATTGCCGGTTTGCTTGAAACAGACAGGGAGCGAGCTCTGAAGGCTGCGAAATAACATTGGCTAAGAGCAGTCGATGGTCCCACCACAAGGAGGACAAGACAAAAGGGCACAGCAAGCCATGAATCATATGCTGCTGTCACCCGACCCCGAGCCATAGCCCTGCACTGTGTGACTCTTTGTTTTGGTCTTATGTAATGAATGGTAGGCTGTGGTCTGCTTTAAGCATCCTTTTGCCCAAGTATTCAAATAATCCCAACATTTTATGAGTTTAGTGAAGTCTGTCTGTGGAGAGCAGAACTGTTGCGATCAAGGGGGGAAGGCGGAGGACTACTCCTTAGTCCTTAGGACTTAGGGCGGCTGTGAGGATAGTCCGGTCGTCCATTAACCCCAGGGTTGGTGGTTCGATCCCAGCTCCCGCTGCCCGCATGTTGAAGTGTCCCTGGGCAAGACACTGAACCCCGAGTTGCCCCCGGTGGAGGCCAGCATGGCAACTGTGTCCCCGTCGGTGTATGAATGAGTGAATTAGACTACTGTTCAAAACTTAGATTACTGTTACAGCGCTTTGGGAACCGTTTCGGTTGAAAAAGCGCTATATAAGAAAGAGTCCATTTACCATTTACCATTAACAGGGAAGGTTTGTGTTTAAGGCATCTGTTTAGTGAGATTGTATTTTTTTATTTTTTTTATTTTTGTGAAGTGTTCTCTCTGTCTGTTATACCTGAATTCTAGCTCGTTGTGTATAATCTCCGACTGTTGGTGGAGCGTGGTATTGCCGCAGCATTATGGAGCTGCTCTTTACTTTATTCACTTAATATTCAGATTTTGTAATACTCTCTCTCAAAACCCTGCTCTTGAACTCAAATAGCACCTGCTTGCTCTTGGATGCTTCTGTGTAACAACAGTATCGGAACCAACAGAATTCCAGCTGCAGGGTCAACCAATGAAATGATCGTTCGCTTTATTTACTGTGTGTGTGTGTGTGTGTGTGTGTGGTGTTGGGAAGGTTACTTTTGAAATGTAATAGGTTACAGATTACTAGTCACCCTGTAAAAAATTTAATAAATAATGTAACTGTTTGGATTACTTCATTAAAGTAATGTAACTTACATTTGATTACTTTTTGATTACTTTTATAACAAATGTTTTAAGCTGGGCAATAAAGCTGAAAAGTCCTAAAAATATTCATTGAAACCAGGCAGTCACAACTGATTATTGTCAAAACTTTATTAAAAGTTCATTATAACTTAATTAAGATTGGAATGTATTAATTTTAAAGCACAATCACCAAAACAAATCCTAAGTATGTAGATGACAAACACAAACTGACTGCAGTAAAGGAAAAATGTAACCATAACCTCAAACAAGTCTACACTCAGGTCAACTCACCGCTGAGTGCTGATAGAACTATGAATAAGGCTGGATGCTGTTCCTGAATGGCATTTTTATTTACAGAAAATTCTGAGGATGTATATATTTAAAATAAACACATCCCTGCATAGCTTCTAAATAAAATA
>JAVQJF010048070.1:0-20000 GCA_036023855.1 Gadopsis marmoratus
TTTTTAAAAAACAATTTGTGTGATAGTGTAATTTCCCCTCTGAAAGCATGTCCTCATGATTTCAGCATCATCCTCATTAGGTATTCATCAGATTGAAATAATAATAATAATAATAATAATAAACTTTATTTATATAGTACCTTTCATACAAGAAATGCAGTTCAAAATGCTTTACAACAAAGATATTAAATGCACAAAGTGCTTAACACAATAGAATGCCATAAAACAGAAATGCAGCTAAGAAAAATAAAACTTGAAAGAGTAAAAATAGCACTTTTAAAAGAAAACAGTAAAAACAGTTAAGAAAAGTAGAACCTGATGGGAATATGAGGCTCTTCGAACGTTTGCTCTTCTTTAATCTTGGTGATGACTTCCTCAGATGTAATTTGCACCGTTATTCCTCGGGAACGAGATTAACTCAAGGAAGCGTTTAAATTAATGGAAATATGACCTGAAATAGATCTGACAGCCCACCAGTAAGACGCATGTCTAGCTTTGTCTTTGCTAATGTGAGTCATAGCGTGTGTGACAACATTAATAACACAAATGTACATGTTTCGGCTGTTGGCCTTCTTCAGCTTCTAATGTCAAGGCACAACATGCATTCTGCTGTTGTGTGTTATAAATGATGATTGCATTTATTGTGGCATTGATTCACATGACTCACTTAAATATTTATGGAACCAAGTGCTGCAGATTTGGCACTCATTGCCAATAGTTCATACCAGCAAACTGGAACTGTTTATGACAGGAGGAGTGTGGGTTATTTTTTACATCTTTGTAACTGTAATTTCTTTCCTCTCTATATATATATATATTGCCACCAATAAGCATTCGAGCAGGTGGAATCACCACCTTCCTTCCTGTATATATTGCCTCGACTATATGCAAATGATCAGGTGTCATGGTGGCAAGGAGACACAAACCCAGAATTATGGAAATCCACATGACCTAGATGCTCAGCTGTGACTGTTTCAGCCACATGTGCGGTGACACTTCCTGTGCACGATGTGAAAATACTTTCCATGCAATGACGATGATGATAGGATGCAGAAAGAAACTGTGTTGGATATACATGTCTCGTGAGGGGAATGGGGCTAATAGGCTAAATTTTAACACGTCAAATCTAATAAAACATATTCAGGCTCATCACCCAAAGGAGCACAATGAATTTAGTGTAATAGAGAACAGCAACTAGCGAGGCAGCTGATGCCACAGCAGACAGGCAAGCTATAGAGCGACGATGCTGAAGCTATAGCAAGAGCGAATTCACAGCAGCAGAGGAGCACCTTTGCTAAGACCCACCCGACCTGTTGAACAAACTTGTTCATGACTGCGTGACTTGACAGAAGACCGAAAAATAACAAGCTGAAGTCAGGGACCGCGTTCAAAATGGCAGAGCACATAGCTTCTACAGCTAGTTAGACTCAGTTTAGACTTGTTGTTTGTTTTTGTCTGAGATGGTGTCCATTCTCTGTCATTTGATTAATTTAAGTACTTGGTTAGATTGTGAATTCCATCCATTTCTCGTGTAAATCCGGTACGTAAACAGATGCAGATAGCAGCTTTGCATTACACCCCTCCAACAATGTGTCGTCATGGTTGAGCTCTACACTCACTGTGTCTCTGTGTGGCCTTTAACCCTGTCTTTGACAACTAGCGTTGGCACATTAAGGCTGCTGGTGTAGTGCAGATGAATCAGTTGTTCTGGACACAGTGTTTGGACAAGCCTCCCTGTAATCCCCTCGACTAGGACTTGGCTGCTCCTGCTTTAGAGGAGATGAAGACAATGCTTCTCACTATGGAAATGTGCGCAGACGCTTTGATGCTTTATTCACTTCTTTTCAAAGGACGTGTCCAGTTCTTTGGCTCCCTCACACCTTCCCCTCTCTCTAACCCTCCGCCTCCACTATCGATCCAACCACGTCTCCCAGTCCCACATGTCATCTTTTTTCTTTGAGACGGCTCTCCTCTCCCCCCTGCTTGGTATTCTGGAGTGGGAACGCATGCACCATCGCAGATCCATCAGCTCCGATTGGAATGCCGCACCACGGCTCGGGGAAATGGAGGGATGAGAAGAGAGAGAGGGGTGGAGAGAGAAAAGGGAGGGAGGGAGAGAGGGCAGGTCAGTGGCTTGTCGACATCCTTCCGGGACCAAAGCCTCAGACTGACAGGGAGAAAGAGAGGGAGAGAGAGAGAGAGAGAGAGAGAGGAGTAAAGGCAAGAAAAAGAGCTCCTATTTTATTTCTGAGTGGCCACTTCTGTTAATATCCATTTCCTTTCAAATTAGCCTCTCTGAGGAATTCAAGGAGCATGCAAGTTATTATACCCCTTTTCCTTTAGAGCTCAAAGGATTCAACAAGTAGTATGCATACTTGTGTCCACAAAGGAAAAGATTTGTAGAGTCTAGGTGCACAAATTAAAACTGCTTTCTAACGTATTTGTTGTGTTCAGGCTCCATGTAGGTACTATACTGCAGATCATCACTGATACAGATGTGGCGAGTGGAAAGGCTTCTCTCATGACCGCACTTCACACAGTGGGCCCCACAGTTTGCTTTGATGGTGTGCCACCTTGAATTTTTGAGGTTCAGCACCCACTCGGAATGCACAAGAAGCACGTTCGCCAATAAAGACATGCTTTTCAAAAACTGAAAACGCAAACAATTTGCGCAACAGTGTCCAAATCCCACAGTTCACATAAGGAAAACCTTAATACGCACACACTAAAAAAACATTTAACAGGATAAAAATGGGAAACACTTCACGAAGAGCAACAGGATGCAGGATAGACAGACATGCAATAGGTGGATTATGGTAGACAGAGCAAGTAGCAGTAATAGAATTACAAAATGGAGGAAATTAATCACAATAAGTAAATTAAGTACATAACATGAATATTCAGTGTTATAAGTTGAAGGGTTTCAAAGGGTGCTTATCCTCTCAAAAACCTTATAACTGTCTTTAACCTTGATTTTGTGAATATATATTGTGTGTGTGTGTCTGTATTTTACAATTAAATAAATATGTATTTCCATACATCCATGAAATATGCCTATAGAGTCTGAAAGCGTTACTGTACCATACTGCAGGTCGATGTCTCGTAAAATTCACATTAATTCAGGTCGTAGTTTAAATGTGATATATAGAGTATACTCCTGCAGATGTAACAGGCTAATAGAGTCAGCCATTTGGAGCCGGTCATTGTGCCCCAGGGTGGGATTTCTGAATCGAGTGCCTTTCAGCAGTACAGTCCACACACAGCTTTTCATGTAATGTATACTGTGGGTTTTTTTTTTTTTTATCATCAGCTCACTTTCCTCTTTTCAGCTCACTCATCATCCCTTTCTCCTCCCGTCAGAGTGGAGGGAGAAGGGATATGTTGTCTCTCTTCTTCATTTATGGCTCTCTTTCTTTTGCACTTCTCCAAATCCTCTCCGTCCTCTCCGTGTGCTCTCCCCCCATGGCTTTCCTCTATAGCAGCGCGTTGCCTTGGTAATTACCAGTTGTCTTAAACAGACAGATGGAATAAGAGAGAGTGACGGGCAATTTTCCCAGTGCCTGTTTTCCCCGTGTATGTGCACGCAACTCCTTTTTGCATGTGTGTGTGTTCTGAATGCACGCTTCTTTACTTCTCGCCATCTCTCTCACCGTGTCTTTCCTCACTCCCCCACTCACTCTCTCCCTGTGAGTTTGTGTGTGTGTGTGTGTGTGTGTGTGTGTGTGTGTGTGTGTGTGTGTGTGTGTGTGTGTAGGTGTGTGTGTGTGTGTGTGTGTGTGTGTGTGTGTGTAAGGCAGATGTGGGGAATTACCTGACAGAACACGTTAGTCCAGGATAGGAAGTGGGACAGTCTCATCTCCTGCCGGTGTGTTGGCCATTTTAGATGCCAGGTGTCACTCTGGACACCTCAGTGTCCCACGAGGGATTGCTGCTGTCCCCTCCTCTTGTCTTTCCTCCCAGCATGCCCCTAACGCAGCACTGGAGTAAAGAAAAGGGAGCTCATTAAACTCTCAGGGCAAGAGAGGATGTGAAGGAAGGATGGAAGGATGGAGAAGAGAGCGAGATGCAAACAAGGGAGGAGCAGAAGCTGGGTGTTACATGTGGTTATATGAGGGACTGACACGCATTAACATGATGTCAGAGTTCACCTACGCGTGCCAATTAATTTCCCACACTCTCTTTCAGGCTGGTATGATCAGGATGGAGCAAGAGGAGTTTTTTATCGAGCCGGTGGAGAGGGGCGATGGAGTGATGGAAGAGGAGGACAAGGAGGGAGGAGGAGGAGGAGGGAGGACACACGTCGTGTATCGGTCCTCAGCGGTAAAGAAAGCGGCCATCAGCAGCGCGGCAGCAGACGACCACTCCAGAGGTCAGTCTGTGGCTCCCACTGTACTACTTTTATACACCCTTCACTGGATGCTTCTCATGCGCAATTCAGTTCTGAGCTCTATTAACTCCATCTTCCCCATTTTTACTGGAACTAGCCACATGTGGAGGTTTAACGACACTGACTGCAAGCTAAGTCCCTGATCAGTCGCCCTTCATTTTAAGCCTTGTTCATCTTTCTTGAATTTTTGTTATCGTTTATGTTCCTGAAAGGCTATACCCCTCGGCAATGAACTTAAGCCATTCTTCCCTCATGCACATCTGGTTATATAATCATATCAAACTATTGTATGCCACGACAGTGAGCATATAATAGCAGCGTGAGCATACCTTGCTGTCAAAAAGACTATACCTACACACTCTCAAACACATCCTCCTGTCACTGCACTAATTTTCCAGCGCTAAAAGAGTGACATATGGAGACACACGTGCCTGTCTGCTAAGGTAGCACCCTCTGTGTCTTTTATAGAATTATACGCTGCCTTGGCTGCCTAAACAATTAACAGCTGGCACTCAAGTCTTTGGTTTCTCGTCGTGTCTGCATTCATTTTCCACTCTACGGATGAAATAAATGAGCTGAAACAACAAGAAGGGCTATTATTTTAGAGGAGGCATAATACTTACAGTTTGACATAGCATGTCGACTCGAGGATTAGAGGGAAGGACAACAAATATGTATTCAAATAGGCTTTAATACTCAAGGTCTGAACATTATCACACACAAGCAAAAGGATATTTTCATCATAAGAATTCACCTATTCATCTGTTTTATCTTGTGTTACTCCCAAATCCAATTTCTTTGCAATTAAATGAGAAAAACAAAATCTAGCCTTTGGTTTCGTAAAATGAGGTTGTTGAACTTGCTTCAAGGAATTGTCCTTGAATCAGTTTAATCAAATGAATATATCTTTCTGTGGTTTTTTTACTTACATTTAGCTGACCACAAAAACAATTTGGAAGTTGGGAATGTGCATATGTTTATAGTTTTATATAACCCAAAGGGACAAAAGCATATACACTGACTTCTCAGTCTAATGTTTCACCTTCAAAAAGCACTTCATGACGCTGTGTTCATGTAAAAAAGCATAGAAACACGTGTTGAATCTTTTATTCGTCTTAACCCTGGTTGGAGCATTTAATGCGCATGAACAATAAGCAACACATATGATCCACTTGGACATGAGAGCAGATATTGTGCTTTCATTCAATACATAGCACTTGCATTTAGTGTGACACTTTATTACTCTCAAACTAATTAAAATTAACTAAATATAGCAAACATAGAAATGTGCATTAATGTCAGAGAAAACATACTATTGGCTCATACCATGAAACCTGTAGAACACATTGTGCATATCAGATGCACTGTTGCTATAATGTTTGATAATATTAAGATGCAGTTTGGAGAAGTTATTTTTGGTAATTTAACTGAGATTATGGCAAATTACTATTTTCTACTTGATTTTTTTGTTGCTTTTTTGGGGGAGGAGGGTTGAAACGGTGCAACAAAACAGAGATGCAAAAGAAGAATTCTGAATAAATAGGATATTCAGTATTGTCAGCTGTACTGTCACTTCTTAAGAACTTGGCTTACTAGGAAAAATCTCACTGCAATGCATGCCTCAGGCTTGCGTCAGTAAAAGTGACTGCCCAATCACTGTGATTGATCTGATGCCACTGCCTACAAGTCAATCAATTGTGGCGACATCTCAACTAATCACCAAAGTGTAAGTATTCTCGCATAATAAGTCTGCCGTGTTGCACGGGAGCGAATGGAGACGCTTTACAACGAGTGTATCGCAATAGATGAAATCTGTGTCTTCCTATTCTGAGTAGTTGACTCAAAAATGTCTAATAATATACAGAGAGAGAGAGAGTTTCCATAGGAACACCCAGTGAGGACAGACTGCATTAGAGTAACACAGATCTGCTCCCCCCTGTTACTGATACCTGGCAGTACATCCACACACACTGAAAGAAACCTATACGGAAAGTCACACGCACACATACAGGATGTAACCACACGCAGCTTACTCCCTTGATCGTACACTTACACGTCTAAACACACATGCATGCACACAGACACGCAGACACACACACACAACACGTCTCACTGCTCCTTGTTGCCTTTGAATCTTTCTTTCTAATGAAGAGTGGGGTGCAGATCAATAGCGTAGGATAGAACAGGCCACAGTGTGTGTGTGTGTGTGTGTGTGTGTGTGTGTGCATGTATGGCGTGGGCATGAGTTCTGTGGTCGTCTGGCTTTGAGTGCTGGGATTTTCAAGGCTAAGCAGACAGACACACTGACAGACAGACAGACAAGCAGACAGACAAGCAGACAGACAGACAGACAGACAAGCAGGCATGTGCTGCTCCCAGTAGCATTTGATGTGGATCTCTCGCTTAGTTTCTCTTGTCTGTTTTTCCCTTTCCTTTTCCCACAACATTATGTAAACATAGGTTTACCTTCCAGTTGTTACATCACAGCCACATGGACGCATAAGAAGCACATTATAAACTACTGCCTTTTATATTCCTCTGTCCTCCAGTTAAAACCAAATCAAACCCGTTCCTCTCCTCTTTTATTCCCTCAGATTCTCTTTCTCAGACAATCGCTCCCCCTTGTAGATCAATCAGGGACATTAGCGAATTAATTAATAATCAATCAATCATTTCTGGTGATCTCCCTCGCCAAGCCTGCTTAATTTGCAGCCAGTTATTGAATGTTGGACTTATTTCCTGGCTAAAGACAGAGGGAAGGAAGTTATATTTAGCAAGGTAATAGAGGAGCTCAAGAAGGAGCGAAAGAGAGATGAAGGAGTGAGATTGATCGGTTTCTTACACCATAAGCTGAGGAGGTGTGAATCAATGTCCTAAGTGGAGAGAGCAAGCTTTATTATTAATGTGGCACATTCGTCAATTAATCGCTGTGGCGATAGAAAACGAAGGATTGCCATTCATTTTCTGCTGGGCGGACAGAGCTCCATCCTTCAACCTGTCTTTTCTTTGCCCCTTAAGATTTCACTTGATCTCTTTCTTTTATCTGTGATTTTGATCAATGTCTTTCTCTTCTGCTAATTTCATTGTCTCTTCCTCTCTTCCCCGTTTTTCTCTGTTTTTTTTAAGCTTCACTTGCTGCTCTTTTGCCCCAAACGAACTCTCATCTTACTTTCTGTTTTTTTTCAGTGAGGGTATTTTGTCTGGTGGGGCTGAAGTGTCTGTGTGGGTGTGTTGCTTCAGCTGTGTGCATGCAAGCATGTGTATGCATGCCAGTGCAGCGTTATGTCCAGGGTACTGAGACAGCCCATAACAGATGACTACCAGACTACCAGAGGGCTATTTCCCATAATCCCCCTCACCTATTCTGCTACCTGGACTAAACTCCCATGCAAACATTCTGTCACCATTTCTCTTTATCTTATGAAATATCTTTTCACACATTTTCCATGTCTAGTTACGCTTTGTAGCACAACAGAAGCATCATTCTAGGCTGTTGTGTGTTATATTTTGGTAGCATGGTAACTTTCATTCAGCCCTGTTGTAACAGCAGGTTATAGGAGAAAAATATAGTCCTTTGCAGCTTACTTGTTTTCATTGACATTTCAGAGATCTGTATTGTTGTGAAAGCAGAAAGGCTCCCTGCAGCCTCTGGGGCAAAGTAATTGCAATTAGCTGGTGGACTGACACTGGGAGGAGGACTGAGGCAGCTACACATGGACCCCCATGCATCTGCACAAAGCCAGCATTTGTTTTACCCCTCAGGCGCTGCTGTTCTGTGCTGTTCTTGTGTGTTTCGTGCTCTACTGTATTGTGCTTTACTGTTGTGAGCTGTCGGTAGGTCACTCTTGTTGTGTTGCTGGTGTGTCACCCAGCACCGATACAGTGACGAAGCTGGAGAGGGTCAGACAGAGGCCAGTGGTGCTCGTCACTGTGGCTTAATGCCTCTCGCAATCCAGAAAATGAAGGGGGCTCCCTTGAGAACCCACTTTTTCTCTCTCGCTCTCTCTCTCTCTGCCTCTCTCTGTGTCGCTCTCTCACTTTATTCCCTGCTCCCCTCTGCGCTGTCGCAGTCTCTGCTGGTGTGACACAAGGATAGTCATGCGGTGCAAGGGATTTAAGAGGAGACTTATGACTAAGCACTTAGAGATGTGAGCGCGCACACACACACACACACACACACACACACACAACACATAAATGGCCTGAACTCATCTTCAGTATGTAGATTGTGAGATTGTGCTAAGAACATCCTCTAAACCCTTTGTACCTCTACTACCACAAGCTGTTAGTGCATGTGGACAACTCTGTAGGGAAATTCCAGTTTCATACAACCCAGGTCTTATTTTTGGAGCGTTGGTCACCATTCCAATTTTCAATTATTATTTACTAAAAATGTCCATTGTATTTATCACAGTCTATCACAAATCTAACGTCCTTCAACCTTAACCTACTGTACATGGCGTTATTGTGCGACACAGTATTCCTGTGTATTGAGGGATGACTTTTTAGGTGTGGTCACTTTTTAGATTTAGATTTATTATTGTCGTTACATGTTTACACATGAACGAAATATGCTCTCAGGACGAGAGCGCACAGTACATAGTACAAAATAACGAAACATTAAAATATCTGAAACAGCTAAAAAAAAACAGCACAGCCGTATGTACAGAGCACAGTAACACACAGGGCGGGCACAGTCAAGTTAGTTTGCAAGACCGGCAATTCACCAGTCTCACTGCCTCTGGGTAGAAGCTGATGTTTTTGTTTTACCTCCAAATAAGGTCTAAATAATTTAACTAAACTGTTAACTTGTTTCCAACTTGTCTGACCACTACAACGTAAAAATCAGGGCATTTCCTTTAGTCATTACTTAGCAGATATTTTTGCACATGTACACAATCAGGTTCCATTTCCATTCCCTGGCCCAGTTCTCTGAAGTAACATATTCCCCTTTCAGCTCTGTCTTCCCATTTGCTCCCAAAGCAAAATTGGCTGTCTAAGCCCTAGTATGAATGAAACCAGGAGCCACCTGTCATTAAGGCTGCTGATTTAAGCTGTAAAACCAACAGTTTAAGAAGAGAATTCCTTCCCCGGAAATAGCCTATGTAAACAATGTCATGTGCCAAGGCTTGTCTGAGGTTGAGCATTTTTAGCACCAAAAGCCAAAAGTGTAGCAGATCATTCCAGAATTTGGATACTTAAACTTCAGTGATCCGTGGATAAATATGGGCTGTAAAGCTCAAGATGGCAGTCCAGAATGTAAGAGTAGCCCATTCAGGAAAAGAAGGTGTTTACTGGAACACATTCAATTAAGACTTCCACAGGATCCAGTGTGAGAAAATATAACAAGGTACTGGTCTCAGATGAGCAGGTTGTTTGGTTCTGGCCACATTTAAGCATCAGTTGCCACTGATTTGGGGTCAGCAGAGCAGCGGCGCCGCTGTCTGTTTCACACCTTGCATTATGTACAGGAACATGTGTTTTCATGTATGTAATAATATGTAATGCTAAATAATAGTATGGGTATATTGGCCAGTAGGGATCCACTTTAGATTAGCAGGGTGCGTTAGTACATACCTGCATAAAGACGTGCACGTGCAGCCAAGCAGAAACATACACATGCAAGACAACAAACACATACACTGGTGCAAAAATACTCTCACATGTGTGGACTGTACACACACACACACACACACACACACACACCCACACATGCACACAGATTCACACACACACACACACACACACACACACACACACAGATACTGAATATATGTGTGAATGAGTGCTGGCCCAGGTGTGCCTCTGGGAGGAAATTACAGTGCTAGGAGGGGAAGTATTTCAGCAGCCAGCTGCTATCTCTCCCTCTCTGTGGCCACTGGCTCTATCCCTGGAGAGCATGGCTGGCTTTTTACCACAGTAAGCATATGTGTGTGTGTGTGTGTGTGTGCGCACAGTCATGCATTTCTTCATATGTGTGTGCTTCCCTGTGCATTTGCAGTTTTTGTTTCTCTCCTGTTTCGCTCTGTGATTGACTGACAGCATGTGCGTCCACTGGTGTGTAAGTGAGTATTTGTTCGTCTGCCTGCCCTGCGTCCCTCTAGCTCGTCTGACTCCTCACCTGCTAGTAAGCGCCCAGCAGGCCTTCCATTGAGCCATCACTCAGTGTGCCACAGCGCTGCCTTTAAACAGAGCAGCACTCCGGGGATAATAGCAGGGCGCGGCCGACCTCTGCTCCAGTCTGCAGCCACCGCTGCCGCACTGACCCACACATCTGTCTGTCTGCAAGACAAAGAGAGAGTGAGTGAGGAGAGAATGAGGTGGAGCAGAAGGGAAGCCTTGAAGGTTATAGTGTTATCACAGACTTAGTGACTGAGAGAGCATCACTATAATCATGGTGATCATAGTGTTTTGATAACTGACATTACCTTTCTGAGCCTCTGATGTGGTGTTCATGTTTTCACTGCCTGACTCCTGATGTTGAAATCCTACTACGTAAGTGTGTGTCATTGCATTCTTACATTTATGATGAACACTGATGATCCTGCATGACTTGGGATCAGGGTGGTTACCAGATGATTCACAAGATGATTACCTGAGGAGAAAATACTGTAAGAAGAATCTAAATTATATTTCCTTTTAAACATTTTCTCTATGATGGATGAGTCTGCACCTTACAATTTATGTCCAATACCAGCCTTCAGTGTCAATGGAGGAAGTAGCGTGCTAAAGTAGTAGTAGTAGTAGTAGTAGTAGTAGTCGTAGTAGTATGCTGTGGGGCGGAGAGTAGGGGTGTGGAGGTCAGGCTGGCGGATGGGCGTGTATTGAGACGTTTGCGTCTAGTCACAGACCTACAATTAATGTCTAACTCCTAATAATAGACCTTTTATTTAGTCTTACCGTAACCGTGATCTTTCAGTAACCTTCACCAAATGTTTGAGCCTCAACCATACCTCAACCCCTTGAAATGAAGAATATGAAAAATGTTGAAAATACAAGTAAAAAAATGTTGGCATTGGATGTAAAAACAAAATAACACTGTCATTTATCATGTTCATAATCAAAATGCAGCACAGCTTTACCTTTTCAGAACCCTAAAGTTTTGAGTAAGATTAGGGATATAATGTAGAGGTTTAAAATAGGCTCATTGTATTCACAGTATGTGTGTGTTGACATTAGAGAGCCCATTCAAGCATTTAGATTTACATCATATTGCTATTCAGACTTAGTCATGTTTTTTTTTAGTGTCTTTAACTTGTTTAGAAAGAAGGGGAAACTGTATAGTATTAATCTTGGATAAAAAAACAAATTTCAACAAACATTCACTGTTTGAAATGTATCATCCATGAAAGCTACTCAGCACACAATAATACTAACCATAATCATCATCATCAGAAAGTAGTACCATTCGTATATTAGACTGAGCAATATATACTGCATGCAGTATACTATGAATGTGCATTGACATTATAACACGTTAAATCATAGAATCTTAATTTTTACATATGCAGGCTTAAATGCAGGACACATCAGCAGGATCAACCGTGTGACTACAAATACGTGCAAAAGGCCTCCCCGGAGGTGGCCAGTGTTCTGCGTTAACATCACTTATGTAACCAGCCAACCTAAGGGACAGAAGCTCATGGAAGATGAGATGGTGTATGACTTCCTTCCTCCCGCTACCGTCACAATGCCGCAAACACACTCTATTCACATGCACACACACACATGCCGTGTTGAATCTCAGTGTGGGTGCCACTGCCATCGCTGAATAAGCTTCCTTGACGTGTGCACGCTCGAGCAGGAAGATCTGACATTGTATTCTTCGCAGCCGTAGTGAAAAACACACACAGATGTTCCCAGTTATTTAAGATGGTTATGGCTCCTCTCAGATTATGTGAGTGATCTCCTGTTGGTTTAGTTGCATCTGTTGGGGTAAGGACAACCTGCACCGTTATCATCTTTATAAGTACACGGAGTTTAGTGACTGCCAGTGCAGCGCCACCCAACATCGCCCTCCAAAAAATGAAGTCTAATCAGCCGGAATGACTGAAAACACCTGTGTGGGCGCGCAAGGGCTTTAAACGGCGACATAATGGTCCCGGGTATGAGCAAGCACTCACTAAAACACTGTGTAGGTTAATGCAGTAATGTGTGTGTAAAGAGGATGTAATGCTATGGCAGCTGATTCAGAGGTTAATGCAGCCTCTCGTGTGAATGAGGCTTTCATCGCTCTGGAGACCCAAATACATTCACCGCTACTACGGCATTTTCCTCCTGCCGTGTGTCTGTGTGTTGTATGTGTGTGCAGTAGTTATCTACTCCAGTGAGGAATAAACATGCGCCTCAAGTGCAAAATGATTAGAGTCACGGTGAAGTGTGTGGGTTTGGCCTTTGTCTGTGATCAAGTCTGTATTGATAGAAATGTGATAAATGTGTATTTTGTCAACGATTCTCCCAAAGCCAGAAACAACTATTCTAAAAGATTTGACAGAACAATCCTAACTCGGGGTCCACTTACTTGTCACATGATCTTTGTTCAGTTGTCATGGAGATAGCTGTTATGATTTCATCCATAGCGCTTTTTGGGTTTCCTGACTGAAGTTAAGCATGGAGGTTTATTCTTGGGCGTATTTTGACAAAACAATCCTTACACAAGGTACACTTACTAGCCTTTTCCCGGAGCTTTCAACTGAATTACACACTGGACAAACAAGACGTCCTATGGCTGAACGTAACAGCTGCTGACCTCACACATCAACAGGCTCATCCCCCTGACAAATAAGCAAACTCCATCTGCTGATGAAGATAATGTCATATGGTTGAAAGCACCAGAAAAACTTAGCGAATGGATTTAGACTTAACTTGCCAACTGATTTCCAAGGGGAATAAAGTTGTTTAAATTCACTTTATCTTTGACATGTTTTACCCATATTTATCAAACTTCTAAGAAATACGATTAAGAATGCAATAAACACTCAAAAGTTCGCTGAACGTGAAGTATAAGACAGATTAAGAAAGTGTAAGAGCAACCTTTAAGCGCAGCTCTCCAAAGATCACATGATTAATCACATGACACAGATTTACTTTGCATCTGCTGTAGGCTTTATTTTAAATCAATCGTTGCATTCCTTCTCTCAGTGGTATTTTACTCTGCTAAAAGCGAGTGTCATTTTCATTTCATGTCATTTGTGAGGAGTAAAAGTCAAGCATTTCACCATCTATTTCTTATTGACCTTAAATACATTTGAAGCTCTCTTGTCCCTAGCTGGAATATTTTTTCATTGTGCATTTTTTAAATGCACAAGGACAGAAAATGTTGGCAATAATGCACAGACATCCATGTAGGGACAATTCAATTGTCAAAGAGGAGTATGTGCCTTATGGCTGCTGTTGATAAGCAGAGTGATGTGTGGCAGTGGGAGTTTGTTAAGCTGCAGTTCATTTGCCCCTACGCACCCTAGGGAAGTTTAATTGAATAAATCACAGCTCTGTGCTTCTTCATTCAACGATGGCTATAATACCAACCGTTTAGGACAGACACACTGATCTGTGGCTCAGACAGTCAGTAGGCTAAAAACTGTTCGGACAGGGTATAAATGGATGTTTCTTTTATTTTAAATGTGGTGAAAAACAGCTGGATATCCACACTTAAGAGAGGGGGGAGGAAGAGAGAAATTTCAATCATCTTCCTATGCTGTCAGTTCTTTGCTCCCACTGAGCTTGCTGATGTGCCTCGTAGCATTAGTCTGATGTGTTCAGATTTAGCTCAAATACAAGTGGAGACTGGCTGACTGGAAGAGAGGGAGGAGAAAAACAAGGCCCACTTAGAGCTTAGCAAGAGTTGAAAATGCACATTTGTCATTCTGTTTACTTCTCCCAATGAACCGGAGTGACTGTCAAACCCGGACGGGTCATGTTGTGGTTGTCCGTACACTGTTGATCCCTGACCTTTAATGATGTGCTCTTGTGTGGAGCAATTACAGTAACACAGTGTTGTAGGAGGCAAACTGCAGGCTGGGTTATTAGTCTTCACTTTTCAAAGCTACAATAATGGAATGATACTTTTTAATTGCATTTCCCCCGACTCGCAGGTTCTGCATATCGTGGCTGCAGTAACATGATTTAGTCACTCTCGAGTGGCCATGTAGGGCAATACATTCATAATCCGTAATTGGATACCATAATTAATTGCAATTGAATTGAATGGATTGCAATTTCATTTACAATCCATGCAATTTATTATAGCAAAGTATCCTTACTATTACTGCTAAATTAAATATTGTGTCAGATTTGAGTTTGAAGAGATATGTACAGTACGATTACAAGCCCAAATGTTTGTGTGGAGCAGCACGTGTGTTTGTGTTTGTATTTTAAGTGTTTATGATTGCATACCTAGAAGAGGAAGGGTGTATTAAAAAACTTGACGCAGCTGGGCATATTAATTATGTTAATTATGTCTTTATTTCCAGGTACATGACACAAAACGCACTTGATAATGAAAGCGTTTCTGTGTGAGAACAGTGCTGATAATCTCACAGTGACCATATCACTCAGACCAGGGTCGGTTTGAAGTGTTAAAGCAAAAAAAACATAAATAAAACGGCAAAGGGCTTCCTTCCACTGTCAGCTGAACCTGACTGTGTCCTCTGCAGCTGTGGTCACAATCACGCTGAGACAATTACCGAGCACGCTGGCATGTCTTCAGCGCTGTGCTCTTAGCGTGCGCGTTGTCACAGAGCAGCTCGTGTGCGAGCTCTGCCTCTCCTGCCATATGTGTCATCCAGTAGCGACGGGAGAGAGATAGATCATCCTCCGCTGCAGATGTGCTGACGCCAGAGAAAAGTTACTCCACTTCTCTGGCACCTTACCCACGTTCCCCCCTGTGATCCTTCGCTTCCTCCAGACTTCCTACCATCGCTCAGAACTCTGGGAGACTTCTGAAAGGATTCCCAGTCAAGCTGACAAACCCCAGTGATCTGGCTTGTGACCGTCTACGTGTGTGTGTGTGTGTGTGTTTTCGACTTTTACCTTGCTCACACACAGTAGCTAACCCTGCCCTTTTCTCTGCTTTGCTTTCTTCTTTTGACCTCTGTTCCTCATCATATTCACCCCCCCCCCACACACACCTTCCTTTCTTGTACTTCCTTCCTTGCTTCTCTTTGTCCTTGTCTGCTTCCTCACTCCTTAAAGAACAACTTCACACCACGCTGAATAGCAGAGTTTTACTGCCCGCACTGGTTTAAAGTTTCGACACGGTTTCATCACTGCTTGGTGTGCTCTGTTGCACCTGTAACTACATCGAATGGTGATGCTGTGGTGTACTGACACACCATGGAGTACACTTCTACATCACCGTAGCAAGGTGAGAGGTTGAACCACAGGACGTAATTTCAAGAATTACTCTCTCTCTAAAGAGCAACTTAAAGGAATAGTTTGACAGTTAGATGAGAAGCTTGATATCAAGGCAATTTGAACCAGTGCAGGAAAGGTGAACTCCACCACTAACAGTGTCATTTTCTCCCTGCTCTGGTGGTCCTTAACACTGTATGTTGTGAAACCTGTCAGAAATTTGCTAAAATGTAGCTGCAAGGTGATCATTAGCAGTGGACCGGCACGATGCCACACATCCCCACTTCCGGTGCAGACAGGAAGTTAACAGACAAAACAATGGAGCGGGAGCACTTCCTTGTTGCCGATGCGTATTAGATCAATATAAAGAGGTAATTACAGGATGTAAATACATTAATGGCTATTGCTAAACATAGGAGTTTAATTTCATAAAAATCTTAAGGATTATAACTAAGCTACACTTCAATGTTTTCACTCCCTCCCCATTTTTCCTGCCCATGATTCCCCTCTGGCCTCCCTCCTGTAATGACTTTGAGCCAGGTTTTAGATCACAGTGTGTCTGACTATGCAAGGAATGACTCACATACAGTACATTATGGGCCAACTTCTGTTCTGGCTCCTGTTCTTCCACGTTTCCTCCCACTATGTGTCTGGCCATTTGAATTCATCAATTTCACGGGAGCGTAGTAGATGTTGACTTTCTCCACATCACTTAGTTCAGATGTGTGATGAATATACATACCTGGGATGTTTGCAGTGTGTTTTGAATCTATCCTGTAGTGCATCTGTGTCTTACATATGTTGTCTTTGGAGATGAACCAGTAATAAGTCAGCACAGATTTCAAAGGTTTCTCTTAGGGCCATAAACAACAGGATAGTGAGTAGAGAGTGAGCAGTGGACACATAAGAAAAGTAAAAAAGAGTGATGAGGAGATGAGAGGCAAAGTGCCTTCTCGTTCAAAAGTCCAGTTCAAACCTCAGTGGCCTGAAGTTCATGGCAGGACTACCTGTAATTGAGCCGTTGGTGTTAAAACCATTACAAAAGAGAAAATGGAAGGGAAAAAGAGAAACACTATAAACAATTAAAATCTTCCTAAAATAGCTGCCGGGAACACTATTAAATGTTTCACCAACAAAGCTGTCATGGAGGCCTTTCAGAAAAGAAAAAAAATAGAATCTGCCACGAGGAGCTGTTTTTACATTTCAGCGAACAAAACAGGAATACTGCTTTGCTGAATGCAGCCACACTGTCACAACCTCCCTGTGTGGGTTATTTTTACTCTGAAAGCAGATAAACACAGCAATTACTAATGTTTAGCTGAGCTGCTAAAACACCAAGCCTGCTAAATCCTGCTAATTAAGTCAAGAGAGGCAAGAAAAGAAGGAATAACTGTTATAACTGACATATAAGAATTTTAGTCGAGAAGTTCTAATCTGCTTTAATCACAGCTTTGATGGATTTGTGGTTTTAATGCCTTTACTCTATTGACACGCCCACACAATCTAAAAATGAGGCGATACCTCAGTATATCTTGTTGTGTATTTGTGCGATGTTCTCTGAAACTGTTATTTCATGATACTTGCGAGCATATTTATTTCCTGCACCAAAATGTACTGGGAGCACATGAAAAAAAACCCACACAGAGACAGACACGGTGGTGTCTTCCTGTGGCAAGCGTGTTGCTCTCTCTGTCTGGGTAGTCAGGGCTGAGATTGCCAATAAATAGTGGCCAGTGGCCTTCAGTATCACCAGCGGGGAGAGATTTGTGTCCTCGTGCCTGATTGGTCCAGGCCTGAGGAAGAGAACAAACCATCTCGTTAATCAGGGAACATTGTGGGGACACAGTGTGTGTGTTTCTGTCCCACTCACACTCAAAATACTGTGTGTGTGTGTGTGTGTGTGTGTGAGAGAGAAAAGGAGAGAGACAGAGAAAGTGAGTGTTGTGTGTGTGTGTAATATTATGTCAGGCAATTGAGACGGCAGCCGTGCAGAGCTGAGCCGATGGACGACAGATGACTGGGTGTTAAAGGCCGCAGGAGCAGCCATGACTTACACACACACACACACACACACTCACGCACACACACTCGCACAAATTCCAAGCTGCTGAAGCTGTCACATTACAATCCTACCTGTGCTTACATTCCTCCTAGCACCAATTTTCACCTCCAGGGCTGCCAAGTAAAGTCCAGCGCAAGGTCAAGTTTGAGTGTCATCACCCTGTCTTCTGTTAGAGACCTTAAATAATGTGCTGAATTCTCAGCTTTATATCACATACTGAACTTTTTAGGAATAAGAAAAGCAGACTGTATTTTCAGATTGATAACATTTTCAAGCTGTTTAATTACTTTGTTCTCCCCCTATATGTTGAAACGTTGTTTTCTTTCTTGGTCCAGTGTGTCTAACTGTGTTACACAAACCAGATTCCGGGCCTCACACTCAAGCTGTAAATGTATGCCTTATGGTGCTGAAAAGCAAATGCTGGTTTTGCTTTTACTCAAAAGCAGCGAAACCCAGCAAGAGAAGAATTCTGCGATTGTTATCAGCCAGAGCATGTGAGTATATTGTGTTGAGAACACTATTGATTTGAAATTCAGAGTGAGATGATGAATAAACACTGGACCATGGGATTCACATTTCCGTAAGCTGATTTGTGTCCCTCCACTCTACTCTCATATTAGCTCACGTAAGGGAATGTGGGGCTTGTGGCCCACATTTAACATGGGAAAAGTGCTGGACACAGAAAGATGTATGGTACATGTAAATGCTTATGAAAGAAAAGGTTATCTGTGTAGCTTTTGTACTGTGTGAAAAATATCCAATCTTCTGTGTATTTTCAGTAAGTCCTTAAAATAACGCCCAAAAGTGGACATTCCCACAGTGCATTTGTCATCATAACATCACAATGGAACATTTATTTCCCCTAAGTCTTTGGAGCCAAGATCTTACAGTAAGTATGGAAGCTGGTTTCTCCTACTCTTACTCTTTGCCGAAATCACTGCCATGACAGAAGGCAAATACGATTACAATGACAGTAAAAAAGATGAATAGTCCACTGATTTATCTTTGCACTCCTATAACATTGTCATTCTCACAATGGACAGTTAAAAAAAGAGGATGAAAATCGATGCGGCAGAAGCAGCGATATCACCTTTTCTTTTTACTCCTCACATTCTTCTACCTTGTCGAAACCTGCCGCCTATGTTACCCACAATGCAACTCATGCAAGGTGTGTTATGCTAGTAGCAAATGTAACCTGGACCCACTAGCCTCAAGCAGAGATGAGGAGCGGGCTTCAGATGTCTGGCAAGATCACTTCTTTCTAACTCCACACATGCAGATTATCCCTTTTTCCACATATGCAGTAGTACACTCCAAGATCTGTAAACAGACTTTGAGATGCCAAATTGGTGCAGTTTCTCTTTAAAATTGATACACTCATATCTCCTGTGATTTTTTTTGGGTTTTTTTTCTATACAGAGCAAACTTCACCTTGTAGTCACCTTGGGAAGAAATGGTTACTATTGCAGCTTGCAAACTTTTACAATAAAAAAAGCTTTTGTTGTGCTGGACATTTCAAGAGCGCTTCACCATAATCCACAAAATTAGACTGTGCACTCTACAGATATAGTGCCTGATCATTGCAGAAGACGTCTGGATGATCTCTGATTCAGAACTAGACTCAATAGACTCATAACTGTACCGTTACATAATAAAGCGGCCCATCGCTGCTGTTCATCGCACTGAATAACCCACGATACCACAAAACCAACAGAATGAAAGTTGATCGTAATGGATGTATTGTATAACACAGCTTCAAAATTAGCTACCAGATGAATTGTGTTGAATTAAATCAACTTGTCGTTGTCTCTGTCTCCTATCTTTTTATATCATCCTCCCCAGCTTATTCTACTCCTTGCATTTTCCTTTCCTTCCTCCAGCTCCATCATCCGTTCTGTCCTAGAGCTAGCCCCAGGGCTGCCAGGTGTGTGTGTGTGTGTGTGTGTGTGTGCTTTTCTGAGTGAGCGACATGTTCACCTGCAATTTTTACAGCTAACACGCAGTAAATCCACATTTTACTTTAAAGTTTGTTGGGTTCGTTGGGTCCAAATGCATCCACGTCCAAGTCGGATTCTTCTCTCCCTGTCCATGAATCATGACGCTTCACTGGACATTTAAATCTCCACTGCTCCTATATACTGTCCCTCCCTCTCTCAAACAGCAGTTTCCCATCCTTGGTGTGTAAATGATGCTAAATAG
>JAVQJF010048094.1:0-85430 GCA_036023855.1 Gadopsis marmoratus
ACATTAATTAAGTAGTCCATGTTTTTAGAAGTGTCAGTTGAAATTTTACTAATTATAATTTGTGAAGTATGTTGAAGGGATGCCTGCAGTTCCTACGGGTTATTATGCTTATTTGTGTCATATTGTGAATAACTCCCTTTGACAATAATTCCCTCTCCTCCCCTTCCCTCCTCCACCTGTCATTGAGTTAATCCTCTGTCTCTTCTCTCAGCTGGGACTCTTCTGTGCCCGGCTTTACGTTCTCAGACATGTTCATCCAAGTGTCTACTAGACTGTCCTCAGAGTTTGTCTATGGCTTTGGAGAGACAGAGCATCCCACCTATAGACACAACCTCAGCTATCACACCTGGGGTATGTTCTCCAAGGACCAGCCTCCTGGTGTAAGTTTCACACTAAAGCACACACGCATGCACACACTCAGATCTAGCTGTTATTTCACACTGCTGTTGCTGCATAGTCTACGATACCAGTATGAAGGAATATTTGTCTGGTAGTGAATTCCAGGATTCAAATTTGACATTGAGCTGGATGACCCCACCCACCCCCACCTTACAGCATTGGCATGTTCCTTCAAAAACCAAATTAGTGCTCAACAGAGCACCCTGTATTGAATGCACTTAAAATCACACCCTCTAGAGACTGCAGAGGTGACTTGTAGACAACCGTCCCGCACAGTATGTAAACGGGTCTGTCTCATATTCGTGTCACTTTGATGTGGTGCTATTGATATGAATGGCGGTTATGAAGCGTCATCATGTTCTCCCCACCGGTGTCAAGGCCAGACAGGATGAGGGTTCTACCTGCATCAGCATTATCATGCCTAATTGCTGAGCTGTCAAGACAGCTCCACGGGGTTCAGACAAATGTTACGGGGCCGCTCGGAGAGCAGGGAAATTAGAGATATAAAAATAGGGAAAGCGGATGAAAATGAGAAAGAATATAGAGCAGAGAGGATGACATGAACTCTGTATTTACAGTCTTTGCCATAGGCTGCCAAAATTGAAACCGAATCAGGCAATACTTTAAAGAGGAGTTTGCCACATAAACATGTTTTTTGATCAGCCTAATCTAAATTAGGTCACAGTCGGAGTAATCATAGTCAAATTAATACACAGAGCATTACTTTCTGGTATCTTTATTTAAGGAATAACCAAGTCCCGTTGTGAGCTGGTAAATTACATGTAAAGTCACTTTATTACACAATTAATTGTTTCTGTAGTATTCTATAGCGTTACAAAATATGTTTTCTTTTTTCCAGAGATCATACAGTAATTCTCTGCCTAGAGTCCACAAAAATCTGACTTGTTTTAAAGCAACACTCTTTGCAGACTAGCCAACAATTACACAGAAAAAAAGAGATCATTTCAAAAGAACAAACGGAAACGGAGTGAGATTGAATACAGGCAATCTAAATGTACCCAGAATGAGTGTGACTGCTGTGAGTGATACATCAAAAAAGACTGATAGAGAGAGAAAGACCAAGAAAACACTGCCACTGGCTGTCAATCCTTTAGTGGACGAGCTAATGACCTTCCTCCTTCTTGAGTCAGGCCATCACACCATGTAGCAGGGCCACAAGGACACAAGAGAAGCACACATCCCAACAAAACTGACACAGAGACAGAGCCAGTCCTCAGAGCCATTATTTTACAGTTTAACAACTTCTTATATACCAGAAGCGCAGGAGTCTGATGGACTGTGACGTGCCCATGAGTTTTCGTTGCAGGACAGTGACATCTAAAAGTGGCAGATTTCCTGTCTCCCGTCACCTTTCTATCTGTTCCTCTTAACCCAGTCTGTCTTGTTCCATCCGCATCTAAAGACTGAAGGCAGCTCTGGGACCCTCGCAGTAGTAACAGAAGGAACGCTCATAAAGTCCACACTCTGAAACTCAACTCATTCCCACCAGAACAATATATTGCATGGATAATTACTGAGGCACACTACTGTTTGTGCATGCAGAACATCAGTGCATGCAAATGCAGGCATCTGCAAAAGACAGATGTGTGTTAACGTGATAAATTGTCACAGGAAAAGTAAAAATAAATCACTGCCTTCAGCCACACAAGCTGATTTAAGTAGTGGTTAAGTACTGTAAGCATTATTTTTTCAAAAAAAGGACAAAAAGCTCTGCTCTGTTTATAATTTGCCAAACTGAGTTTAGTAACCACCAAGCTACAGTTTTGTCATTAATTTTAATGCTCTGGATGCTACATTTAGAACTTCCTGATTATCTTTTAGCGCCCGGCAGCAACTCAAATCCCCAAGTAACGTCCCAGTTCTCTGTTGATGACTTCAAATGAAGGAAGTTTTGGGATTTGGGAGCACTATTGGGTGCTATAACTAACACAGAGGGTATATATTTAAATAAATCTTTCAGTCAGTGCAGATTAATTTGCATAGAGGATGGTTACAGGAAGATTCTTCCCCTACTTTAAATGTTGACACTGGGAGCAAGCCCGCTGCAGCAGTGTTGTCATGCCCATAAACACAATGAAAAATGCCTTGTCAAGTGTAAAGAAAAATGCTCGGAAATAAACAAAGTAGCGCACAAGCAAACATTCGTACAAACCACAGAACAGACCAATTCTTTACCCATCTCACACTTTCGTTTTTTCCTTCTTGCTCTCGCTGTCTCTTTGCTACAGTACAAGTTGAATTGCTATGGAGTGCATCCCTTCTATATGGGCCTGGAGACCACTGGTGATGCTCACGGTGTGCTGCTACTAAACAGCAATGCCATGGGTGAGAGACACACAAACACAAGTGCACAAAGGCACACACACATGAATTGCCAGTACACGCTCATGCGCCGTATGCAAATGCACCCAACCACCCTCACGTGCACCCACAATCACACTCAATTACATATGCAGTGAGCATTTATGTATTAATGAGAAGTTTTGAGCACGTAACCTTTCACAAGGAGACTTATATAAGAACAACATAGCGCAATTAGCACTTTCATCTCCCCTTTTGTATATTTGCATACCTAACAGCAATACACACTATAAAAACCTAAGCAAATGAACATACATCACACATGCACACACACACATTGCTACAACCATGCATTTTTCACTTTGCAGGACAAAAAGCTGAGGTACTCAGTATGTACCCTGTACTCTGTGCCACTGTCCTTTTTAAAGCTATTTTCTCACCAGAGTAACTGTACAGTATGCCATGTAGTGATCCGCTTCAATTTAACTGTCTTCATGAAAAAATGAAATAAATACCTACATTTAAATGTACTCCAACCACTTTAAAATTAAATATTTTCATAGCAGTTTAATAAAGAGGATTGTCATGGGCAAACCCCATGGCTTAGGTCAGATTCAGACACACAGAAGAGTTTACGGTAATGGGAAAAACAAGACAGCGGAGGTGGGTGTAAACTGTTTGGTCAAGTTAAAATGTTTGTTACCTGTGGGGTGTGTCTCTTCTTCTGACCGGGACCTGAACTGCCAAACTTTGCTGGAAGGTTCCACTCGTATAAATAGACAGGGGTCCTGGGGGAAGAGACCAAGTGTGAGGCAGTGGCAGGGGTGTTTTTTCTGTTTGGGGAAATGGCTGTTTTTTTTATGGAAAAATAATTTAAAATAGAGGTATTTTTAGGTAATTTTATAGTAAATTGAAAGGTGTCTATCCTTGAAGGGTTTGAGTAACAGATAATTGATTGTCTCTGGGAGTGGGTAACTCCACCTTAATATAAGGGAGAAGGCTGGAGGAGCTCCAGAGGAGTCTGTTATGGTGAAAAGAGGAGAGAGGTCGCAGTGCCTGTTTCTGAAACTGTTAGTGGCCGAGCCAAAAAGGGCCGGGGTTTTGGTTCCTTATGTCATTCATTTTTGTGGGTTTTTTGTGTTTGTTCTGCCAATCATTGACAGAGGCACTGTAAATACATGCCGGGACCTTCCATTATGAACTAAATAAATTCACATGGACGGTTAATTTTGCCTGAGACCCCTTATTTCAGTTGCCTGGCTGATCGGACAACCTTCACAAGGATCATGCTGTATACTTGTGTATTATGAAATGTTTTAGTTGTTCTCCAATCTGCTTACTTGCAGATTTACTAAGTACTAAAATGAGTATGTGCCACACATAGTAAGTAAACATACAGACACCTGCGCATCACTTCATATAAAATGTTAAGGGGCATAAATGTCTTATTTGCTTTGTGTCCAGATGTGACTTTCCAGCCCACTCCAGCTTTAACCTACCGAACTGTGGGAGGCATCCTGGATTTCTACATGGTCCTGGGACCTACTCCTGAAATGGTGGTGCAGGAGTACACTGCGGTACGTCTTCTTGGACTTCTGGTCTGTTTGTGTGTGTAACAGTCGTGTGTTCTTCTGCACCTGTGTGTTTTGTGTCTGGCCCTGGGCCGCTGTTGATGGACTGCAGCAGCTGGGAGTTCCTTGCTTCATTGCGCGCTCTCATTTAGCCTATCTAAACACACACACACAAACAGACACACACAAACAGACAGTCAAACACTTTATAGAGGCTGTCCCGTTTTCCTTCAAAACAACTTTTTCTGCGCCGAACTGTTTTGACTTCCTTGTTTGTTTTTTTTCTTCTTAACAGCTGATTGGACGACCTGTCCTACCTGCCTATTGGTCCCTTGGGTTCCAGCTCTGTCGCTATGGTTACGCCAACGACGCGGAGATATCTGATTTATACACAGACATGAACAAAGCTGGTATACCCTATGTAAGTTCACGGACAAAGGCTTATTTTAAGATGTCTGAATTCAAAATAAGAACAGCAACAGCCACAAGAGAATTGATTAAAATTATGAGGGAGGAAAGATATTGTCATCATAAAAAAAACCACTACAAGAAAACAAAAATCGTCATCTCATATGATCCCATCCAAATTGTGTCTGCTTCTTTGAATAATTTTTCATGATCATTTGCTTAAGACAAGTTTATGTAAAAAAAAAATCAAACCTCACATATCAAAATTTCATAAATGTGATCTAAAATATCAAAAATATAACAAGACACAATGTTATGCCCTCAGACATTTTATCCAATTAAAGTTCAGTATGTTTGCCTCCTTTTCTTGAAACAACGACTTTATCCAAAACCCACATCCAAACAAATGCAATCCAATAGCTTCTTCGTGTCCACTGTACAGTATAGGGACATGCACTCAGTGGAATAAGCCGAGCTAAATCCCAGTATATATTTACATACATATTTTACAAAATGATTCAATGTACAGTATGTGGACAACAACTACATAATACAAAATTAGTAAATAAGTAACAACTTTTATATAGAATTTATATAGCACCTTTTTTAACTTCGGTTACAAAGTGCTTTACAATACATCAGAACACGTAATAATTAACATCAACACAAAAATAAAGTGTAAAAATAAAAAGTTGATATAAAAAAGAAAGTCCACCGCTTCCTTGAAAACACACTGAGGGATTAAAAGAATGCCAATCTAAAAAAGAGTGTTTTTAGTAGTTTTTTTAAAAGAGTCAACAGACTGAGCTGATCTAATAGGAGGGGGGAGATTGTTCCGGAGTCTTGGTGCTATGGTGGCAAAAGAACAAGCGCCTTTGGTTTTAAGTTTTACATACGTACAACCAACTATTTTTTATTTGAAGACCTAAGTGACCGCTCAGAGGAATAGGGGTTAGTTAGCTCAGCAATGTAAGTTAATCTAAGCCATTTAGTGCTTTAAAAGTAATTAAAAGAATCTTAAAATCAATCCTGAATTTCACTGGGAGCCAGTGCAGGGCAGCTAAAATAGGAGTGATGTGTTGTCTTCGGAAGGTCCTTGTCAGAAGTCTTGCTGAGGCATTCTGAACTAGCTGTAGCCGCGCCAGGGCCGCTTGGCTAAGACAAGTGAAAAGGGAAAAAAATGAATGCGTGAATTAGTCTTTCTAGGTCAACAGCCAATAGAAGTGGTTTGAGTTTTGAAATGTCTCTGAGCTGAAATAAACAGGATTGGGCTAATTTTTTAACATGAAGATCAAAAGTCAATTTTGGGTCAAATATTATGCCAAGATTCCTAGAATTCGGTTTGACATAAGACACAAGTGGGCCAATAGACTGAAAAATATTATGTTATTTTTTCAGAGCCGATGATAAGAAGCTAATTTTTCTCAGAATTAAGTTGTAATAAAATGAGTGACATCCAATCATCCAGTTTGCCTGACATCCCTACACAGCTGTTTAGGCGATTGATCAAGATAGTATGATCAATGGTGTTAAAGGCAGCACTAATATCTAGCAAAACCAAAATAGAATGTTCACCCCTATCAGCCTGCAAGAGGATGTCATTCGTTACTCTTAAAAGAGCAGATTCAGTACTGTGTCTGTTGCGGAAACCCGATTGGAATTTATCAAAAATATTTTTTCCGTCAGCAACCTGAAGTGAGCTGCTCAGCTCAGTTTTTCAAGCACTTTAGAAATGAAAGGTAATTTTGGAATAGGTCTAAAATTCTTGAGAACTGATGGATCGAGACAAGCAACTTTAAATTGGTCAGGGACATAACCAGAGGTGAGGGACAGGTTTATAATATTCAGTAGTGCAGGACTAATGACAGGTAGGACCTCTTTAAAGAATTTGTAAGGTAAAATATCAAAACGATCAAGAAGACAAGTGCAGATATGAAACAGTGTCTATGAGATTGTGTATGGTAATGATGGAAAATTCAGTTAATAAATTTGGAGCATCACTAACAAGAAAAACAGATTTGGATGGAGATTCAATGTTAGATCTACTGCAATTGATTTTGTTGACAAAAAAATTATAAGCATACTTTACAATCTTTAGTTGAAGTGGCAAGTGGCGCTGGTTGTACAAGCTGATTGATTGTACTAAATAGAGCTCTAGGATTGTGTTAGATCAAAGACGTTACTGGGATCAAGCTAAATGGAGACACTGACTTCATGGATTACATTGGGTATATCCAGTTCAAGCTAATGACATGTGGCCTGTAATTTAATTTGAAATCCATTCCATTGTAGGTTACGTAGCCTCAAGACATTTCCGGTTTGTACCAGAACCAGTAATTCTCTCTGACAGTCAAATCTGGGGTTCATGTTTGAATAACATTTTTGCCAAACAGTGCAAGGAACCAAGATTTTAACAAAACAGAAAGCAATACTCCTCTGTGAGAGCGCTGTGTTTGACCACGACAAGATGTCCCATGTGGAAACAGGCCAGAATCGCGTTCTCTTCATCATGCAGAACAGAATTTAAGAGTTTCCATCAATAATCAAGTGATCCCCTGATTATCCTTTCATAAAGCCCTAACATGCAAGGAGCTGACGCCAGCCGAAAAATAATCCTGCATCATTAACTGGAATGGAAAAAGCAGAAAAACGCAGCTACTTCCAAAGGCTAGCTTTGCAGACTAAGCAACTGCCATAGACATACCGGGCAACCAAAGCAGTTGAAGTTTAGTTCTCGCTGTAAGAAATAAGAGCCCTCACGTCTCTCATCTCAGGTGTTGCATGCCATATGTTGAGACAAACTTTCCAGATTTCACTCCCAACATTTGACATCATTGTTGCAAAATGTGCATTTATTACAAGTTTCCACAGCAGTCTAATTAATTCAAACAGCTCTTTGTCAGTTTTAACGTTCTGGGAGCTGAATATGCAGCAAACAGTGTGCGATAAAAAACTATGTCACTATGATTTTGTCATGCTGATAGCACAAAACAGAATTGACATGCTGTTTAAATTACTGCTATGTGTTGTTTTAATTCCTCTCGGGTTCTGATATTTTTAACAAAAAAAAGTCAGATTAACTTCAGTTAATTTGAGCTTTAACTGGCGTCTGCTACAGGATGTGCAGTATGCAGATATTGACTACCTGGACCGTCAGAGGGACTTTGCCCTGGACCCTGAGTTTAAGGACCTACCTGCACTGGTTGAAAACATGAGGGGACAGGGCATGAGGTTCATCTTCATTCTGGTAATGTCATTCTATTGTAAACTGTCACATGAGTGGGCACTCAAGGATCAGCAACCAATATATAAATAAATATAGATGTTTAAAGCTTATATCTGTGAAGGCTGGATGTTAAATTACTGATGAAATTACTGCCACTACTAAATACTTGTGTCACAATTCCAGGATCCAGCCATCTCAGGCAATGAGACACGTCCTTACCCTGCCTTTGAGAGAGGTAAAGCAGAGGATGTCTTCATCAAATGGCCCAATAACCTCAGTGATGAAATTGTGTGGGGGAAGGTAAGAGGGAATGGACAGCAAAACCAACAACTGTAAAAATACACAAGCATGTATTTATAAAAAAAAGAGCTTGAAACCAACCAAATTGTGCTTTAGCATAGCGTGTGGTGGTATGATATGCCATCTTTTTTTGCAGGTCTGGCCAGATTACCCCAATGTCACAGTAAATGAATCTCTGGACTGGGATACCCAAGTAGAGGTACAATATTTTCCATATTCACCACACTTCCCAGCTTCGGAAATATTGGAAAGTATGCATAAACATCCCAGCTGCCGACAGACCAGATCTGAAATGGCCTCTTATGCCATTCGGACGTAGCTGGGTTGTTAAATTTTCACCATTTCATTTCCTGATTTCCATTTGACTGTCTCATTTCCAGAGATACAGGGCATTCACCGCATTCCCCGACTTCTTCCGCAGTACCACTGCAAAGTGGTGGCACAAAGAAATCCAGGATTTCTACGAGATTACCATGAAGTTTGATGGCCTGTGGATTGTGAGTGACCCGAAAGAAAACATTTTAGTAGAGTGACCTTTTAACCTCATTCTGCCTCAGTTACTTTTCACTTTTACTTCCTTTGTACACTCTGTCTTCATCTGTAGGACATGAATGAGCCTGCCAGTTTCGTCCACGGCACAGTTGGTGGGAAGTGTCTTGGTAATCCACTTCTAGAGCACCCTCCATATATGCCGCGTAAGACACACACAATTCTAATTTTTGTACTCCTCGTGTTGTAATTACATTATCCAGATATGATTTCAAGGTTAGGAGCCTGGCTTTAATGCATTCTGTGTGTTTCTTTTTTTGTGTGTGTGGCGCTCTGCCATAAGCGTTGGAGTCTCAACATCTCGGCTTAAACCATAAGACTCTGTGCATGAACAGCGAGCAGATACTCAGCAATGGAAAGAAAGTCAAACACTACGATGTCCACAACCTCTATGGCTGGTCCCACACCAAGCCCACCTATGAGTAAGTGAATATGTATTTACTTTTGTGTGCTTGTCTGTGTGTATTTACATGTATGTTTTTGTACATGCATGCCAACTTCTATATTTTTTTTTGGAGGGGGTCTGTATTGTAGTTGGTATCATTTTATACTTAAAGATATGACCTGTAAGAGGTGGGTATTCTTTTTATTTAACCATATTATTGTGCAAAAGTATAAAACGTCCATACGAACCCTTTACTTTAAACACAGCAAACAGAACACATTATCTGGCAGATGTGCATGATCCCAATGGAATTTTCTTGCATTGCTACTGAACCAGGCTACATTTGGAAGTAGACAGGTTAGCGTAATAATGTCAACGTACACAATCTCTGCACACAGTCAAATAAGAAGAGCAGGAACGATGATTGCAAACACATTTAGAAGGAAAGTGCAGCCACAGGGGATGTATAACTGATATCTTCTAGCTATCCAGAGAAATACAGTGTCATCAAATCTTTATGATAATAATCACCAATGTGAAACTACATTGGTCCTCGTGGGGAACCTTCCCTCTCACCACAGGGAGGCCAGATTGCAGAGTTAGCTTCAGCAGAGCCTGGGGAAGCTCGGCAGCATTGGGCCTTGAGCCCAGGTGCCATAGCTTAGGAATTGTTTAATTTTTTAGCACCGTGCTGAATTTAACAATCACAATAATTTGGCTATTTTGCTTTGAAATTAATGTACTTTATTTAAGAGGGGGAAGACACTTTTACATTCTACTCGTTGCTAGTTTACCATATGTCTGTATGTTATTTCCATGTGAATGAGTAATAGCTGAATCGCTCTTCTTTGTGCAGCGCCCTGCTGAATGTGACAGGTAAAAGAGGCATAGTGGTGACTAGGTCCACCTACCCCTCCAGTGGAAAGTGGGCTGGACATTGGCTGGGAGACAACTTTTCCAGCTGGGACCAGCTATTCAAATCCATTATAGGTACATACTCCGAATATACTCTTTGGGACAAAACATGGTTCTTATAATTGCTCATGGCAGTCTGCATTGTGACCAGTAATCAGACAATATTAGGGTCTTGCAAATTTATGAGAAGGGGGGGGGGGCGATGCGATGGAGCATGCATGCTTGCAACCATTGCAACACAGAGAAGAAAAAGGAATCTTTACTTTGGCATAACTTCCCATTTTTCTTTGTTCTACAGGCATGATGGAGTTCAGTCTGTTTGGCATCCCTTACGTAAGTGTCATCATCTGATCTTGGTTTTGACGAGACATAATCTTATTGATGTGACCTTGTCCTCTCTAAGTAGATTACAGCGGCCTGAGTGATGTTATTTTGTTTGCTAGGCCCTTTGGTCAAAGGACATCTTGAGATACAATTTGAGGCATGTCATTACAAGCCCCACCCCAACTGAGAGGCCTACCGCTAGTCCATCATGACCTATAAAAGCGTGTTATTAGTAGTAATCTGAAACTTACATTTTTCCATTGTTGTTCTGGTTTTCTCTCTCTTTGTTATAGTTTGCCCCTCTGTGTCTTTGTCCTCACATATTGTCCTTCTGTCGCCACTCATCTCCTCAGTGCGTCTAATAATAGTTATAATCTGACACCTTATCGATCCCTGTATGGTAAATCAAATAAATGCATGCCCCCTGCCCAACCACAGGGTCGGATACACAACATCCGCAAGGACATTTCAGAAACATGATACGTGCAACAAAAGTACTGTGACCCCAGTTCCTGAGGTTAGAGGGTGCCCTTTGTGGTTGCACCTGCACCCTGGTGCCCATCTTTCTGTCCATCTCTGCCTCCTCACACAAAACATCGACACTTTTTGTCTCTCCCCGTCTCTTTTTCAGACTGGGGCAGACATATGTGGGTTCTTTAATAAAGCTGAGTATGAGATGTGTCTTCGCTGGATGCAGCTGGGTGCCTTCTATCCATACTCACGCAACCACAATGGCAAGGGTAACATGGTGAGTGACTCCAGAAAAGAAGAAAAACACTCATATACAGATGCACTAGGCTGAAAACCCACTTAAATTCAGTTTCCTACCTGAATATACTTATTTGTGGTGTGTTTGTTTCATGCTGATGGTCAACACGGAGCCACAAAGTGCCCTGAGATAACTTTGTTATGATATGGGGTTACATTTTGTAAATTTCGAGCTATCTTGACTTAAACTCAAAATTATCATAAATATTACGTCACATTTTTACATCCACAAATATTTGTTAGAGTGTACCTTGCTGGGGAATTGAGATCCTGGTATTTCCAGGGAATCTTCAACAGATTTACTTCCATTTCCCTAAAGAAATAATTGCAGGTACACCTATACATTGGAACACAATTTAAGGCCCTTTGAGCAAATTGAAATTTATGATATTGGGCTTATTAAATTAAATTGACTTAACCTGACTCCAGAAACAGCATACCAAAATGGCTGCATGCTTCAGATTCCTTCTGCAACATCATTAGAACAATGTTAATGGTCAAAGAATATTATAGCCTACTGAAAAACAGAGGACCAGATGATTCCACCATATATGGTGTCCACTGTGTTTTTTCCACCTCCAGCATGTACTTTTAAGGGGAATCATTCTAATACCAATAATCCAATATTTATCAAAGAATAACACCAGAAAACCATTATTTTCATCAACCATCCACAATCATGTTTAAAATCATTAATATATGGGGCGAAATCAAAGCAACCCCATGAAAAGAGTGACACAGTATATTCCCAGGAAGCAATAATATTATAATCACGGGAACTCCTTCAACCCAAAAGCGTTAATACAAATTAAGCAACACAGTAGAACTGTTGCACTCTAAATGTACATGCTCTTTTTAACAACTCCACATAAGAAGTTGTTTAAATAAAGCTTCCAAAGGCTATGAGAGCTGAGTTCACTGGCCTTAAATAATACCAAGCTGGTGCTCACTGCAGTGCCTCCTTTAGCTAGCATGTTCTTGTGCTCTGAAAATAGGGGCTCAGGTTGTATGAATATAGCTGTACAAACACACATATTGTTTGCAAAAAATACAAACTAAGTTGCTTTCTCCACCCGTCTCTGCTCCTGACATACAAAAACACACACAAAGATAGACCTGTTTGGTGGTGTAGTGTCGGTGGCATTCATTCTAGTGGTGACCTTTAACAGCGTTGGAACACATCTGAGAAATCCAATAACGCCCGTCCGGAGATCGATCCCACCGGGCGAACTTTCTCTGCACTGGAGTCTGCAATACTAGACAGGACACAGTTGTGTGTGTGTGTGTCAGTGCCTGCACTTTTTAACGCCATGGAGTGGGGATATAATTGAATTCTCAAGGTGATCTGGGCACCACTGCGCACCACCTAACCTCCGCTCAAAACACACATACACCCCATGATTTCAGTCATTTAATAATGTGTTGTAAATGGGTGTTTAAACATGGAGAAAATTGACAGAAAAAAAGCACGTACACGGCGGGAGAGGGCGGCACAAAATGACAGTTTGAGAGGGATGAAGAGAGAATTGGTGGGAGAGCAGTAGAGGTATGTATACCAAATAGGAGAAAGAAAATAACAGAAGGGCCGAGAAGCGAAATAGGGACCATCACATACAGACGAAGGAACACGGAGGGGAAGAGACGCTCATAGCCTACGAGATGGAGAAAGAGAAAAAAAGATGAGGGATAAAATTGGCGGAGAATAAAACAAGATGGCAATTTAGCAAGTTAAATGTTGGTGACACGGGGTAGTGATAAGGATGTGAGAGCTGGGACAAGGCTGAATAAACAATTTACCATATATGAAACACCTGCGATCAAGTCAGAGGAAGGATGTGAGAGAGGGGGGGCCAATGTCTCAGTCCAGAAACCAGGACTGAGACATTGGAGAAAAGCGAATCAAGGTCAGCTATTTATGTAGTCTACTGTAAAAACTGTATCATTTTTCCAGTCAGCCATATAAAGTCCCCAATCATCAGACAGTTAGTGACTGTAACCTCCAGTCTGCTTAACAAGGCGTTTGACAACAAGGTATTAACACCACAAACCAGACCGGAGGGTACACAAGGTCAGAGACAGTGGTGAGAGGAAGAGAGAGTTTTTGCAGAGTCATTCCCAGAGCCCCGTCATGCCTAGTGTCTCTTTGCCCTCAGACAACTTTCAATATTGACCTTGAGATAATTTCACTGCACCAGCAATATACTGCAGTGTCCACAGTCGTATCGGACCAGTGCAAAATTAATTTAACAAGATACTGTATATTGTCCACCAATAGTTGTTTCAGCGGTTTTACTCTAGTGTGTATATTGTTATTCACCCAAAGAAACATATTGTCTGTCTAAACATATTTTCTTTATATTGATGTGAGCTCTGCAATGCAAAACAGAAACCCAAAGGCTTATGAGACGGGCCGAGGGAGTAGACTCCAGACAGATAAATGAAGAGAAAGACCAAGTAGGGGAGAGAAAAGATGAGAAGGGCTGACACAGCCAGATAACCTCATTTTTCCTTGAAGCCGCGCGTGCGAGTATGCGCGCGCACACGTGCGTATCTGTCTACAATCAGTGTGTGTCACAAGGCCCTTTGCCACTGTAAATGCGGCCATAAATTAGGTGAATTCATAAAATGGATTCTCTGTCTGCTCCTCAGTCTTCAGCACTCCCCGCTCTCATCTCTTCATCAATCCCTCCTCTGGTTTCCCACATATGAAAAGTCTACCTAGAGGACACTTTGGTATTTATTGGTGTAACTGTCAAGTCATGCAAGATTTGTGTGACTGAATGTTAAAGTATAAAACAAGTTTTTGAGAGATTATCCTTTTGGCGATCTTACCGCTTACATAATGACAGCGCCAACACCAAATATATGCACACTGGACTAGCATTAATAATGATTATTTCAAAGTAAGAACATCATTTTTAAAAAAGTACTGAATTTCTATTGTACCGTCTGTACTCCTCAATAAAATATCATCGGTACTGCTAACGTGGCCTTCATTCATCCACGTTCACACACAATAATACAACAAACGTACTGACTGTAGGGCCGATTCTTTATCGATTAAGCTGTACGTGTATGTCCCGTGGCTATCCAGCTTTTCACAAAAGTAGACTGCCTTGATTGAATGCTGGGTGAACACATGTGCTAAACTGAGTGTCTGCCCGTTGTTGAACTTTGTCAGCTGTGTAACCAGACCTGTTTGCTTCACATATTTCACTAGGGCATTATCTGCCAACAGAGCCTCTGCAACTGTGGGATCTTTTTTGAGTTCAGTTGGAACCTACAGCAAGTCTGAGTACAGTTTTGTATGTCGATGTGGTCCTGATGCCAGTAGAGTGTAAGAGCAGCAATAATATTTCATCCATGATCAGTTGCCATTCAACTTTGAGCAGAATAGCTGCATCAAATCTCAGCACAGACACAAAAGCAAATGTTTGTTTGGTATTTATTGGGTTTGGTGTGACATAATGGGAAGAAATAGTCACATATCAGTGGACATTCCCACATTTATGTCACATTTAAAATCTAAAGTTTCTAAATCCTGGCTCTATGTGGCTGTGATAGTCTTACATTTTCTGGAGATGGTAGAAGAGTCTGGTACATGGCCATAGCAAGCCCCACATAGAGTCCTATGCTAGATATATAAAATCTGCCAATTCCAAGTACAATAATCCAAACCATAGCCAGCGGCTGTCAGGATGCTAGCATGACACCATTGTCTGTGGTCACCTGCTTCTGATCGGCGATATGCGAGAAGGGCGCTGCAATCTCTACACTGTATATTTATCAGTCTATCAGCACAAGAGTGTCAGAATGTGTCCATCCTGCGTTGTCGTTCACTAGCTCACCAGGCTAATTCGGCGCAAAACTCCTTCTCTCTCCCCACTTCCCACTGGGCATCGTGCAACTGCTTGCAACACATGACACACATGGACTCAGAAGATTGGAATTGAGATGAGAGGAAAAGAAAGGGAGGAATGTCTTAAAAAATTACATTTGAAAATAACCAAACCTGACTTTACGGAACAAAGCCAACCAAAACCAGATCTTTTATCTGAACTCATCCGACTCGGGTTGTGTAGTAGAGCTCTATTGTGTCCCTTAACCTCTGTGTGTGCATTACATCAGCTGTATCTGAGTTCCACCTAATTGTTGAAAGCAAAGAAAGCTCAACGCACTCATTCAGAATCATTTGATCAGTGTCCCTCTCCATCTCTTTCTTACACACACACACTCACAACTTAACATGGCAATTGCTTCCCAGTGAGCACATTTGATTGTAAGACATGAGGGTGCAGAGGGAGGGTTACTGAAAATGCAGGCAGGTAGAACAACTCGTGGGTTTCCAGAAAATTACAATCTTGTACATTTTCTCAGAACATTTAATGACAATCTGGTAAACTCCTTAGATCATAAGATAATGGAAATGTTCTGTATTCAATCATGTGCTGTTGGGCCTGTACTTAGTAACCACTGGGCTACAGTTAATAGCTATTATCAAATCTGACCCAGCTAAATTGCAGCTGTGAAGAAAATGTCTGTCATTTTATTACTCTCTGTGATGATTTTTATGATAATAATTTAGAAACAGATATACTTACCGGTAACTGCATAACACACCAAGAAAAGTCCCCCAAACACATGCACACACACGCAGTCAAATGCAAATGCAGTACACACCAAGACACACACACACACACAGTATCATAGGGAGGAGCATATGGTGATGATGTCAGCTGAAAATCTTCATCAGCCTCTGTGTGTGTGTGTGTGTCTGTGTGTGTACTTGACCAGACTGCTTATTATCCTTAATACAGTTCCAGAAAATGAGCTAATACATTTAGATTGGCCCATATCGACAGTACACCGTGTCCTCTTTTTTCTGTCCTTGTCTCTTAAGGGGACGCTTGTTGCCAATTAAAATTAGGTGAATGTCAGCGCAGTGTGGGAAAGAATCATTTGGGCATCATTTATCAGAATAAATGCACGCAGGCCATGAGTATCTCTGGCATGCTACAAACTAGCTGGTGTTCCTGTCAGTCTCTCTTCATGTCTGGTAAGGTTGTATCCAAAGAGGAAAGAGTCAACACTGCTAACGATGACAAGATAAGAAAAATGCAACTGCGTGTAAATGTACAGTTATTTCACAGGCAAATCTAAAAGTATTACATTCACACTGCACTGGCTTTCTTTCTGCATAGCCCCTGCACGTCCATGTGAAATTAACCATAGACAGAGCTTTTTGAAGTGTGCATCTTTGAAACAGTGGATCTGTTTACTCAAACACTGAGCACGTCTCTAGCTACATGAAAACTATCACAGTCAGTAGAAATTTTACAGATGTTTCGACTTTTTGCATTCTCCAAAACAGGTTGTCCGCATGCAGTGTATGTCAACTATAGGTCATAAACAGAATGATTCAGGGAATATCGCTGTCAATTTACTGTTCGCTCAACACCTCCCCCGAACCGCTTTTGTCCCGTCATAGCTTAGCAACCGTAACCAGGCATGGCGGGCCGGCCAAGCTTTGGATTTCTCTACATGCAGAAGCTGTGTACATAGGGCTCTAGTAACAGTATTTGGCATTTTAAAAGTTTGGATGGTGGTTTTTAGCCTTTCAAAAACTAAAACCCAAGAACAAAAGTGTAAAGAATGGATTAAACAGTGTTTATCTGCTCTAATCTAAGATACTGGACTAGAGCCTAGACAGAGCCGGAAACACTGAAAAGTAAGCAGCAAACAGCATTTTCAACCAACTAGCTGGAGCTAACATCAGCTTTATTAGCTAATCCGACAGCAACAGCTCTCAGACAGAAAGCCTGACACCTGTAGCAACGACAAGTAAGGGGGCGGAGCATGTTGAATGGTTAATTAAGAGCAATAATGTAAGTGACAAATTCACAATGCCAAAAAGCTGGAATCCTCTTTCAACACACATTTATCACAATTCTTTTTTTATGATTCAACCTCTCTGTAATATCGACTTTTTTATTGTTTTTTTTTCTTTCTCAGAGACAAGATCCTGTTGCTTGGAATTCCACCTTCTCCGAGGCATCCCGGAATGTCCTGAACATCCGTTACACCCTCCTGCCCTACCTGTACACACTGATGTTTGAGGCTCATACCAAAGGAAGCACAGTAGTCAGACCACTCTTGCATGAGTAAGTGCAGACACACGACACACGTGTCTTATCTTTTCTGCTAACATCATGACTCAAACATTACATGCAGTCACTTAATCAAATAATGTAGCTACTACCAGGATGGATCTTTTCTCCTGGTTTGTTGGCAAGATAAGACTACATTGCTTCTCATTAGCATGCAGCGTATCACATATTGGTGGACTAAAAAACTATTAGCAAAGCTTTCATTTAAGTTTTGTTTTAATGGCCAACTCATTTTCAACTAGTTGTCGAACTGTTACCATCAAAGCCTCCTTTATTAACTACAGATGATATTTAGATATCCATACATTTTTGTTTGTGACATTTGCTAATTTGAATAACTTGACATTGTAAGAAAAATTCAAAGTGTCTTCCATGCCACAGCAACTGCCATCAAGAAGCCCTTAAGCAAGGCACTGTCTGTTTCAAGTCCAATGAGACTGTTTAGAGGCCAACCGTCGATTACTGTGGCTATACTTGGCAGATCCCAGATGTGAATGTGTGGAAAAAAAACAAAAAACAAAAAACATATTTATTCATTTTAAGAGACTCTTCTCAAGTCACAGATGGTATTTAAGGAGCTGGCAGGGTGAGTCTGGCTGGGTTATTTGGCTTGCATCTTCAAACCATTGAATTCTGAATGAGCACTTGAACAGTCGTCTGGGCTGAGGACACAGGAGAGAGCATAACATGGTTTCAGTCAAGTTTAATGGCATCTGTGCTGGTGTGTCGCAGGTTTGTGAATGATAAAACTACGTGGGACATCTACAAGCAGTTCCTCTGGGGACCTGCCCTACTTATCACCCCTGCCCTCGACCAGGTATACACACACATTTGCTCTTCTACTTATACGTCATTGTGTATTAATAAACATATCACAGAGGCAACTTTTCAATAATTTCAGAGATAGTTGTCTCCTCCGCCTGTTTTTCATTATGATTTGGTTGGACTCATTCTTTTGATTAACTGACTTTGTGATTAACCAGGGAGTCAGTCACGTGGATGGCTATCTTCCTAATGCACGTTGGTATGACTTCCACACGGTAAGTCCATGTCCGTACCAACCAGAAAACGTTTAGAAAGACAAAGTCTTATCTGAATACAAAGCCCCTATCTTGTCTAATGCAACGCAGATACTGTAGATAAAAATGCACCTACATAAGCACATTGAAGAAAATTACAGTACCTATTATTGAACGAGGTAACCAGATCTGACTTGGCTGAGTGTTTGCATAATGTGGATGTAGTTTGATAATATTGCTAACATATGAAAATACATCTGTGCATCATATCTTTTGTTGAAGATGCAAAGCACTGCATCTATGAGGTACTTTATGTCTAAGAAGGATTTTGAAAAAAAAAACATGTGTAGGCAAACCAAGACAAAAAAAGAGACTACGAGCAAAACTTCGACCAAACTGCAAATGACAATATTAACAAGAGGCATCTTTGACAACATCATTAAGGAGTTGCAGCTCAACAACTGCAGAAGGCGCCTTGATGACAAAAACAAACATCCAATCGCTCTGTCTCATTCTAGCTAGGGGACTCCCCATCTGTTAGACAGCATCATAAAGCCAAATAAAACACGAAAAACAACAGTATAAAGGGGGGCATGGGATGGTGGAGAGGAGTGGTTCCCTCCATTAAGCTTGTCCCATCAGCAAGCAGAGAGGTGCAAGCTGTTAGAGTAAGGACAACGTTGAAAATATTGGGGAATAAAAAGAAGCTTGCAAAGAATTCCTTTGGCATTACAGATTACAAATGTAGTCACACGCTGCACTGCGTGCTTTGTGATTTGCCAGCGCACAAATGCCAATTTCCCACAAAGGAATTGTTGAATAAAATGAATCTGAGTTTCATTACTTCTTGTGTTTCTACTACTCTAAATAGTATGTAATTACTGCTGCTTTCAACAGGCCAAATATGTTCAAGTGCGCGGCCAGATGGTTAGCATGCCCACACCTTTGGACCATATTAACCTTCATATCAGAGGAGGATATATCTTACCCTCACAGAAACCAGAGAATAATACATTTTACAGGTAAGTGCTCGCACATCTCAGCTGATACATCATGACAGCACACAACTACAGGTCAGCATCCTGTGAGTTTAGTGTGAAGTGTGTGTGTGTGTGTGTGTGTGTGTGTGTGTGTGTTTGTGCCTCAATGCCGGTGCAGAGATCTAAAGTGGGGGTGGGGAGGGTACATACAGTACGTATCGCTGCTGTGTTCAAGTGTTTCAAAGACTTTAACTGCGTTGAAAGGTCGCTTTCCATGCGTGACCGGCACTCTTCAAAACGAATGTCTTCCATGATTGTTTGCGTGCATTTAAGAAAGCAGCAGTGAGGATGAGAGAGAGACGGTTGGAGGGTGATGAGTGTTCCAGCAGCAGTGAGCTCAGGTGGAAGCCCCCAGCAGGAATGTTAATGTATTTGTCCTCAGCAGCAAGTATAAATAGATGGTGTCCTTTAGCAATCTGCTATAACCCTCTCTACCCCTTTGGCTGCAGTCGGAAGAATCCTTTAGAACTGATCGTTGCCCTGAGCGACACTGGAACTGCTGAAGGTTTGTTCTTCTGGGACGATGGAGAAGGAATAGGTAAGTGAAATGTCACCTGTGAACACCCACTCACACACACACACACACCTACACACACAATAGCATATAATTTAATTAGAGTTAGTGCAGATCATTTGCTTTATCTGGTATAAGCTCATATGTTGATTATAAGAAATTTAAACCTGAGGAAGGATAGATGGGTAAAAATCACAGCTGGTGGATAGACTATCATGCACAAACACCTTGGTCACTGAAAATGCATTTGGCACAATGCATTTTGGTTTTTAGCCATGCTAGCAGCAAGGTTCTATGGATGGCAAAGTCGGTCTGTTGTTTGTATACTTTGGTGAAGGACCAAATAGCTGAAAAACAAACGATATTCCAATCAGCCTTAGAAGTACTCTGGGTTATTGCTTATTAGCAACTGTTAGCATATACAATTACTATGATCTAGTTGACCCTGAACAGCTGCTGGCAGTATTTAAAACACGCACACATCGCACACGCTGACACAAAGCTCAGTCACAGATACAGAGTTCAACTCTTCGGAGATATTTAATTGAGAAAAAACAAAATATCAATTTTTGATGGATTACAGTTAAGGACTAAACATAAGGTTGTATTTCCTTGGTGATTTACAGATAAAAATACCAGAGCGTCTACATGGCATCAGTCATTTAATTATCTATTGAAGCGGTGTTGAAAATCATGAAATTAAAAGTCCACACCTTCACCCCAGTTATGTCTTAAACTCATGTACAGTATGAGAGAGCACATGGAGCTATCTTTTTTACTGAATATGAAATTCTTCATTGATTTCATCAGGCAGACACAGACAACTACGACACAGTCTCTCTCCACTTCCTCACTCGTTCTCCCTCACACACACACACACACACACACACACACACACACCGATGTACGGCCAGAATCAGTCTCTGAAGTGCTTCTGTGAGAAGATGCACTCCTCTGTGAAAGGCATATTTGTGTTAGGACAAAGAAGAGAGGGAGAGATAGAGAGAGAACGGGGGATGACAGAGAAGGGGAGTGACAGAAACTATTACAGTAATTCCCCGTGTCGCTGCCTGGAGATATGCTCCCCATCACTCCTCTTTTATCTCGCTCCTCTCCTCTGCGTCTCCCTGTCTGCCTGCAGTGTAGCCTCCCTGTCTTTCTTGTTTGCTTTGCCTCTCGCTATAGTGCCCGCTTACCGGTATTATCTGCTTTTCTTGAGTTCTGCATGTTTGAGTTTCACCTCAGAGGGTTAGCTGTTCACTCAGCTGTCAGTCAGGCTAGCTCATCTGAGCGTTAGTCACTCGTTCATCAGTTATGTCCCCTCATTCATTCACACAGGTCCTTTGTTCAAGCTCATTTAATCAACCTGTAATACGTTGAGGTAATACGCGTGGATAAGTCTGTTAATGAGTCAGTACAGTATTAACACCATCCAGTCTCTCAGCTAGTCAGGATTTTTATTTATTCATGCAGCTACTCTGTGTTTCATTCACTCATTAATGCAACCCTTCACGACTCACTCATTTATCCACCTCAATCAAGTGATTATTTATTTGTCCATCCAGTCAGTCACATGAATATGAACATAGTCCTGTGGTCAATATGAATACTCACTCGTTCATGGATTTTAGTCTCTTCTCTCTGTCCCCTCTCATTCAGTCTCACATCTACTTTCTCTGTCCCTCCTTTGCCTCCACATCTCGCTCTGGATGTAATTCACTCTTATTTTCTCTCCTCAGACACAGTCGAGAGAGGACAATATCTGTTGACCTCGTTTTCTGCAAAATCGGTGAGTTCAAGGGCCAACTACATGTCACGTCGCTCTCTTTTTTTTTGTCTCTTTATCATCATTATTGTTATTAATGCAGCGAGACTAGAGATTTAGCCCGTGCTTTGACGTGTAGTAGGCGGATGTCAAAGGCTAACTTTTAGGAAACGTTAGCAGTGAATTGACGTCTAACTCTGGGGTGGTGATTTTACCCCTTTTGGATGAGGGGTTCTCACTTGCAAACTCTTCTCCTGACACCTCTATCAAAGCAATGACATGCAAACATTAAAGGTGTTGAATGGCTTAATAATAGTACAAATATAATAATGTAGAAGTAGATTAATTTAACTTACATTTTAACCACAATATACAAAAGCTTTAACAATGAAAATCTACCAGTTTTTAATACATCTGAAATGGTGAGGTAGTGGAGAGAATTTTCACACACACACGCACATGCACACACGGCAGAAGCTTTTTTTATGGGTATACTGCAATTTTATTGTCTTGTTGCTTTTGATGTACAATTTAGCAGTCTTGGTGACATTACAATTATCTTACAAAGATGGAATAAGAAAGTAGATACAGTAGGATAGATGTTGCTGAGTCAATTTGCATAATTTTATACTGAAATCAGATGCTCCAACTTTAGTTTTGGGCCATCACCAAACCAACGGCCCTAATGAAGTCAAAACATCATTTTCATCAGGTGTGGGGCTTTTGTTGTGCACACACCTGTTTAGTATTTCTATGACTCTAAAAGAACGTTCTCGCACAGAGAAGAGGTGGTTGGAGTGGAGCAGCTGTAGTTGCGTTTATGCACGCTGCGTTTCTGGTACTTGTTTTGGCACAAAATTGCATTTAAATTTCTGCCTGCTCAGAAAACCTCTTATCACAAACACAAGCACAAATAGCAATTTTGCGGCTTTAGTTGGCAAAAGCACTCAACACTCAACATTTCAAAATGACAAAAAAAAAACTTTGAAACCGTGAAAACAACTTTCATGTATGTTGCACTTTCCTCTTTCACCTAGTACAGATTTGACTTTCAGTGTGATTAAAGATCAGACTAATGAGCGATTACTAATAATGCAACCCACAGATGCTTCCTGTAGGCCCTTCACCAAGAGTAGACTGATTATCTGTAGCCATCAGCCAACAATAGCAATAACAATCGTGTCATCTACAATCTCTAATATGTTTAATATGTCAAAACATCTTCCTTCATTAAAGAGGTACTGTACACTTAAACATGTCTTTTTGAGCTGTAAACTAAATTATATGGTGTACTGTGATGAAACACATCAATGCTGCTGTTAATATTAACATTTCTCATGTCATGTTGTGTTGATATGTCATGTGTTTGACACGCCATCTACTGTTTAAAATCAGCCCTGAACCTTACGAGGCCAATGATAGAGTCATCCAGTTGGGACCTATTCACATCATGACATTTATATAAAAGAATTACGTGAGTGTGAGTCAGCCTCACCAGTGTCCTCTGACCCGCTCACTAGTTGCATTATTTTAAAGATGTTCCAAGGAGTGGTCTAGCAAAATCTGAGGAACAAGATTTAATTGATTTATATTAGGGTCCAACCTCAGCTGCATCACCCCACCGACCTTCACACGTGCGCTTTCATGTGGAGCCATGACATTACCAATCAGTTAAAAAGAATCGATCTATAAAGAAGGACAACAAATGTGAAATTGTGCCTGTGATTGCACCTCTGCTGACTTTGTGCACGCAAAAAAAAAAAATGGAGTTTGTGTTGAAAGTCTTATGGCTAAGTTCAGTCAGAAGCGAGTGTTTGCCAGCTCGTAGTTTGATCACACTTTGAGGCAGACATGACAGACACTCCCTAATCACTGGGACTAATGGGACTAACCCAGCCCGATTTGCGTCTTAGCCAGGCGAAGGCACACAATCGCACTCAGACAGGCGTTAATGAGTACACGTTTGATCACAAACATACACACATAGGCTACACGTACATATATGCACACACATCTACAGTACACAGATGCCCACATACAGCTACCATGGCCAAACATCTGTGGCTGTCCTCTGCCTAGCATCAGGCTCATTCCAAAGCAATTTCACACAGCGATAAAACAGGCACACTGTCTGACAGCCAAAGGGGGAGAGAGCGAGAAAGAGAGCGCAAGTGTGTGTGTGTGTGTGTGTGTATGTGTATGTATGGGAGTATGTGTGAACAGGCAGATGTGAGAAGATGAGGATAAGTTGGGCAATGAGGCCAGTGCTGCCTGGCAGATTAGCAGATCGTATGCCATTTTGGAAGGCTATCTGAATGTAGATGTGTGTGTGGGTGTGGGTGTGTGTATCTGTAGCTCCATGTTAGTGTTGGAGCTTTAGAGTGAGGCCATTTCTACAAAGCGAGAGCATTGTAGTCTTCCTCGGTTTGTAGGGGGTCTGTCGGTACTTTGACTAATTGATAATCAGGAACCTCAAACGCGTGTCTCCCACAGCGTGAGCATGATAAACGCACAAATGTAAAACCTTTCAGACAATCAGAATCTCCCTGCAGATGATTATTTACTTAAAGTGAAGCATAGTACAGTAGTAGAAGCATAATACGGTGTATATAAAACTAAGAAAGACAATAAATCTGACTCAGTTAAGAGATAAAGCATATAATAGAATGCATATTCGTTAATATGAATCAAGCACATGCTTTTTTGTGTAACCGTGTCCGTCTCTTTCACTTCCAGAGCAACCTGTCCAGTAAGGTCCTCTACAATGGCCTGGCCCCTGCTGACCAATTGACCCTGGGTGTGGTAAAGGTTTGGGGAGCAGGCAGCGTTAACATTACAGAGGTGATCCTAACAGAGGAGACTGGAACGACACATGAGCTGACACCGCAGCACAATCTTGAGACTGAGGTCAGCACCGTTTTTGAATGTTCACTATTTAGTTACCATAGTAAATTTTGTCATGATATAATTAACGTAGTTATCTAAATATGTATTTGTGTTAAATTACGAGTTGCAGTTAGTATACAAGTTGCTTCAACATGATTCTGCAGACTGCTGGCCAGCGTCATCAAATTCAGGAAATGGTCTATGACCGCAGAAGCCCTTAAAATAAATGAAATGCCAGTTTCTGGCAAAATGAAGGTTATTTTTGTTCACATAGTTGCAGCCAGAAATGAACTGATAATGTGTGGTGTACCATATTTATTAATTTGTTTATATGTTTAATTAAATTTACCTTTAACCAGACAGCATCATCAGTTTACAGGCAGCTGTACAGCTGTAAAAACTGTAAAAGGTTTGCAGTTTCCAATCCACAGTGAATCGACATTGTTTTTCAATATATCTATTTTTTTTTTATTCTTATTCAGTCTTATTCACTGATCATTAAGAACATAAATATCTGCTAGCAGGGATGGGAAGCTTTGATGGTGGTAATGGAACAATATTAACTAATGTTTATACAAGCGTACATATTCCGCTGCATCCCACAGATGCACTCAGCTGCATTTCTGCTCTAATAACCCCCAAATATACATATTAATCACTGTGTAACATGCATGCAATAAGTGTCATTGCATTTAATAGTTCACATTGTGCATTCAGATCATAGCTCAGTGAGCCTCTGTCATCATCACACACACACATTGCATAAACACACCCCAGCGTTCAAGTTGATTGAGCATTTCCCTGCCAGTCAAGAACTGTCACTACAAAAAAAAAAACTCAGGTTCACAGCCTAACCCCTGCTGTGGCGCACTTTGTCATCTAATAGCTGTGATTGTCACTTCTTGCTCTCGCCATCATCTGCTCCAGTGGTTGAGCGGAGAGAAATGTGATAGAGAATCATGAATCATGAGTACACAAAACCAAGCCATGTGCCATGTGGCCTGTTACAGCACTTGCTGCTTGGGGAGATTTATTTGTCACTTTTTTTTTTGTAGCATTTTTGTGTGAATGCCCTTTGCAGTCAGACATCGGAGGGTCATGGTCAACTCCAGCATTCTGCTAGAGCTGGAAGTGGATGTTTACCAAAACAGGGTTTGAGCTGAGGACATCTAGCTGAAGGACAGGTTCTTGAGGTCACAGAGACAGAAAGCATAAGGACTCCGAAATGTAAAAACGCAAATGGGAGCAAGGAAGAGGAGTTTAGCTCATATGAAGAGAAACTGGAAAAGAGAAGGATATACATCATGTCAACATAGAAGAAGATAGAGAGGGTATGGCGCTATCTTACAGTGAAAACGTGAATATGTTTGAGGTGGTGGATGAGTGACACGGAGGTTTACCACTAGAAGAGTGTGAAGCAGAAGAAAAAAAGGAAAAACAAGGCCAAGCTTAAGAAGATAGCATGTGTTCCCTCTCCTCGTTTGGCCTGTGATAAAATATTCCTGTCAAGGTTGTGTACTGTACTCTGCACTTATCGTGAGCACGGAAATGATAGCAGCTCCATAAATAATCGGAGGTGAAAAAGCCTGGAAGCCCTTGATTTATGCTGTTCTTGGAGAAGACGGACAGGGAGAAGGAAGAAGAGACGGCAAGAATTGCAGATGAAGAAAGTCAGAATGACAGAGGGATTTTGAGAGTGAGTGTGTGTGTGTTGTGTGTGTGTAGGTGTGTGTGTGTGTGTGTGTGTGTGTGTTGGGGATGCAAGGATGGGCAGAGAATAATGAAAAGACAGAAAGACAGTCCATCTTTGGAAGGGAGGACAGAGCGCGGTGGAGAGGGAGAGAATGCATCACGGAAAGCAGATGGAGAGAGGAAAAGAGAGGTGAAAGAGATAAACAAGAAGAATGAAAGATGGGCGTAGGGAAGGAGAGAGAGAGACACAGTATGCCCATGGTAATAAGTAGTTTTTCAGTGTGAGACAATCCATTCATCTCCTTAAGTATTGTCTGATAGGGTAACAACTTGAACGAAGCAGTAAGCAGCTGCCACTGTTTCATTTAAATACAGTGAGATGGGAGAGCTATATCTGTCTGCTACAGGACGAGATGTTTTATCCTGGACCTATAAAGGCCCGTTCATACTGTCATTTACAATATCTCATCACAATAAGCCCTGGCTTGCTTCACTTTACTGGGGTTCCCATGCTGTTTATATGACACGAATGAAATGGGGCAAGATTTTCCTTTAACTCGGATGCAAGCTAGAGAACAGAAGAGGAGGAGTATACGTGTACCCATCACATTTAGTAGACTTCACTTCTGAAGGAAGCTACAAAACATGGAACAAGTTCCAGCCATCCATTTATCTAGCCATTATCTATACCGGCTTGCAGGTAGCTTGGCTTATTCATTGGGCGAGAGCCAGAGTACAACCTGCACAAACCACGAGTTCTATAGACAGGCAATTACAACAGCTTTGAACCCTCTCAAACCCTACACATACATTACTTACAACCTGTACAACAGCATGAGACCAGGTAACAGAAGAAGAAGACATTGCACATCACCAAGAATTATTTAGACTAAATGAATTTTATGACCATTTTTTTTTTCTTTCCAAAAGAAAACAAGGACTTGATAATGTGTAGGTTGGAATTTCATATATGTACACTACATACTATATATATATATATATATATATATGCATACATATCTTTCTTTCTGTTTATAGGAGTTGATTTTTGATGCTACTCCAGCGTCTGTCCGTGCGGATCAGGAATTCTATATAATGTGGAGGACCACCGTCTGATTTTTTGTGTTTTGCTGGTAAATAATGAATACCTGTACATACTGATCCATTGCCATGAAATATAATGTACGGTAAATGCATTTTGAACATGAAATCACTACTCCTTCCCTTATCAATAAACCTTCCATATATTTGTATTTTGATTGCATGTCACAATGTAATTGACAAATGTGTTTCATTACTCTACCAATAAACCTTAATTAGTATTACATCAGATTGAGTACAGGAAGAAATAATTCCAAAACGTAACATGTTTTTACAATAAATAACTTTGTATTGTAACTGTTTCAATGTGTTTCAGTGCTCTAACTACAGTACTAAAAATCATTAAAGTGCTTGATACTGTAAAAACCTATAATGTTAGCTAATTTGTCTCGACATTAAAAGGTCTCTCTTGAAGTTTTGACCTCTCGAATGCACCACATAGCTCTTTATTTGTGAGTGGCTTCCTGTTTTGTTTGTACGTGCGCGTACATGTGACGCGATGCACAGTCCTGCCAACGGTTTCACACTTTTCACAGGTGGCCGTAACGTGCCAAGAAAAGTAGGACTGACCTCAAGGGTGAGCACAATGAGTTTTGGTGAGTAGTAGTGACTGTAAACATAATTACACCTTTAAATCAGCTTTCATATGATGAGATTGAAAATAGCACAAATGCCAGTCAGGCTATCTGGGTCCTTAACCTATACATACCAGTTAGTGCTGGGGAGTCACTACTGATGTTTTCAGCAACCGCAGCTAAGATTGACATCATGACATACCACTCACAGTTCGCAGCTTTTTTGAGGGAATGGCTCAAAATGCCATTTGTGTATATTCTGTCCCATTGGCTTGTAACACTAATAAATATGTATTGTGTTCTTTTCAAATGATCAACCAAAAAGTTTAAATTCATTGCAGATCTTAACTTGCATCTTGCACGCTGCTCTATTTGACCTGACTCGACTTTAAATTGAACTCGATACATTTTAATACATTCAAGTCCTTTTTTTTTTGATGAACAGGGTTTATTGTTTACAATTTCAGTTACTGTCACATAATCCATTTAATGGCAGAGGAAAGAAATGTTATCCTAATTTGGGTCCGAAGCACATTACCTGCAGAGTGAGCCATAATATGAAATTGTTCTGGCCCTTACTTCACTACACAGAGGCATCAGTGGGGAGCCGACTGCTGTGCAAAATGAGTGAACAGGTGTATATAATAAAATAACAGTGAGAACTAATGACCATTGGAAGGAAACACATGCGGCATCTCAAGAAAGTCTGCTTTTGATAATTGGAAACGCTTTGACTCAAGAGAGGCATGACGCTGTGATGTATTCCCCCTCAGCACACTAGTCACCAAAAGAGTAACTGACTAAAGTGGAATTATTAAGTGCAGCTTAAATTTGTGAGTGCATGTAGAGCCACTGCCATGTGTCGGTCTGCGTGGGCACCTGCGTGCTTCTGTACATTTGGGTGCGTGTGTGTCTGTGCCAGGAACTGGACACTAATTATAGCTCTCACCTGCGGCGAGCTGTCTACCTGTGCTTTGTCTCGTCCCATTACATCCCCATATAATGATACAGTCATCCATTATTCAGCCTGCAGTAAATGTAATGATATCAAATTAGCCATGGGCACCTCAAATTGATTTCCACTCTAATCGCCACACCGCGGGTAAGAATGTACGCGGGAGTTGCTGCTGAATGGCGTATTGGCAACTGCTATAATAACATTACATCTCTAATATTGCTTGAGAAACAAACTTGATTATGAATGCCCCCCCTGACATTATCATCATCAGAATTTGTTGTTGTGGATAAATGTTTTTACGTGTTTTCCTTTTCTGTCAAAAATGTGTTAAAACTCCCTCGACAGACAACAAAAGGCAGGGCAGCCAACGCTGGCTTTCTTCTTAGGCATCAAGAGGATGTCGCATCTGTTTATGTTTGGATGTGTTTGGCTCAAAGTTTTTCTAAGAGAGAAACATTTCCTCACTCGCAAATTAGTGAATTGTTTCGAGTTGCAAAACTCATTTCACGCAGTAGAGTGGAGGTCTAAATACAGTATATGAGAGCAGGCGGTAGCTTATGGCAAAAATTTACCTGCCTCAGGATGTGTGTGTAAACAGTAGGCGACAACAAAAATAAGAGGAGAATTGGTATACCTGAAAAAGAAAAAAAACAGGACTTGTACGTAACACCTATGCGGCATATTTCCACTCTTTCCACTCAGTGAAATAATGTGGCCCCACACTTTTTTACATGGAGTCTCACTTCTATCTTTTTTGTCCATAGATCAATGTGCTATTCTCCGACTTCCTGAAAGAGAACCCATCTTACCAGAGAACATGCTTTTAAATGAGCTGCAGTAACAATGTGTCTTTGTTACTGGGGTGACTGACAGATACAAATGTGTCACAGATGAAGGGGGGAGACAAAAATATAAAACAACATGAGAGAGGGAAAACACTTTGACAACTTCAAAGACTGTCACATGTGACGGGTGTGTGTGTGTGCGTGAACACGTGTACTTAAATGCTTTTGATATACTTTTGTATGCTTGTTAGTGTCAATAAGTTATTTCTTGTGTTGAGAACTTTGAGGGGCCTCGCTAAATTAATGTCACCTTTAAGTGGTTACAAATATTAAGCGATGATAAAAGCATTGGGTGGTTTTTGTGCATGTGTGTGCAGGCCTGTGAAACAGTCATACAGTAAAAACATGTCTGTGCATAACTTCTACAATCAAGTCTTATTTTGAAGACAGGTTGCATCCTGAAAATATGAGTCATTAGAGCGATAAAACAACATTTCTAAATTAGGTATGTCTCATTACTCATGAATTCCTAACAGCTCCCTGTCATATATGCCGGTAAAAAATACATCACACAAATATAGAATATAAAAAAGTCCTTGTCTCACTTTTCACCAATTCCTTGCGCTCTTGCATGCTCCTTCTCACACAACACCTTTTCCTGTCATCCTGTCATTTTGGGAGCGCAGCTACTGTGTCGACAGCCCAATAGCACCCTGCCTGACCAGATCCTCACAGCCAGTTCCACCATTTGACACCCTCCCACACCCTCGTTAGCACATGCACACAGACACACGGTGTAAAAATCTCACCTGTTCGTCATGAGCCATTTCATGTGTTTGACACCACGCTTCAGCTATGCAATTATCCTTTCACCTTCACTAATCTGCCGTTCATTTAGGGCAGTCATGCACGCCGGCAAGTCATGCATATCTGCCCACTGGGAGCCTCCTATGCTAATTGGTGTTTCTCCACTGCGTTAAAGGGAGACCAGTGGCACCTGACCTCGACCAAGAAGAAAAAGAAAATCTTCCCCAAATCCTTAGATGGCAAAGAAAATAAATAAAGAAGAAGAAACGTCAGCAGAGGCAATTCACAGAGAAGTTCTCCCTCCTCCAACAACTGGGGGTACACAAGGAGAAAAGAAAAAACCTATTCTAAGAAATCTCCTATAAAATTGTTAACTTATTCTGTATTCTGCACAACCCTTGGCTGATTCACATCTGCCATTTCTCGGCATTGTCATCCCTTTCTTTCATTTCATCCTTCTTTTTCAGCTTTCCCGTCAAGTAAGCGGGATGTTTTTTGCCTCTACCGCCTTCAATATTATACATAAATATCTGGCTGAAATGCCACTTTTCTCTTTCGATAAAACATCACAGGTTGCAGACGAAGGTATTGTACAGAAATGTTAAATTGATGATAGAATTATAACACCTGCATCAGGTTTTGTTTGCACTCTTTTCGCTCCACTGCTTGATTTGAGGCTATAGTTACATCACATTGAGATTAATGATATTTGCCATGGGCAGGCTTGTAATAGTATTATACATAAATTATTGACATTAACAACCCAACAAGTAGCAATACCACTGTTTAAAAATGCTCCAAGTAAGAGTCTTACAATCAAGATTTGAAAAGTTGAAAGTAAAAGTATTTGTTGGGCATAGTGATCCTTTTCAGAGTGTAATATCATATTATATTATTTGAATATTATTACTGAAGCATTAACACACAAGCAGCATTACAGTATTACAGTTGGTAGAGGTGGAGCTAATTTGAACTACTTTACACAGTATATAAGTATATTATATAAAGTGATCATGTGTTTTGTTAATAAAATCTTAATCTGAAAAGAAACTACAGCTGTCAGATAATGTAATGAAGTAAAAAGTACAACATTTCCTCCTGGAATGTAGGGTAGAAGGCTAAATTAACATGAAATGGAAACAAGAGATGTACCTCAAAATTGTACTATAGTACTTGAGTAAATGTACTTAGATATTTTCCACCACCGCAGTGCTGATAAAATGATTGAACATATAAACTGACAGCAATAAAAAAGAAGCAAGCGGAGGAAATGTGCATCAGACATAGATCATTAAAAACATGACCACAAACCATCTTTTATCCACCTTTTAAGACAAAAGGCAGACTTAAAGGTGTGACAGTGGTACAGACTGACACCTGCTTTTCATTCAGATCAGCATAAAAAGGCGAGGGAAAATAAAAAAAGGAAGAAAAAAATGCATAAATCTGCAGAGAGCACTAGACAGCCATTTTATTTTAGAGTGAATGACTATAATTAATAAATGCCATTAAAGACACATCTGTCAACGCTCGCGCTACCCCTTCAGGTGGCATGGCAATCATAATTTGCAACAATCACCATCATCATCATGATCATCGCTGCCATCCCTCTTGAAATGTCTCATTCGAGAACAGAAACATAACTTCCCTCAAATAAGTCACAAAAAACAACCAAAGGGAAAAGAAGAAAATGTCTTAATAATAGCTGTATAAAAGTTAGATTAGCACTGGGGTTAAAAATAAATTCATATTTGCTGTGACTTGACCTTTTTCTATTTAGAACACTTGCTTTTAACTGACTGACTTGCTAAAAGTTGGTTATATACAACTTAAAACAGTAAAGTCAAGCAGTGGCAGACCTTTAATAGTGATGTCATTCGGCTCGTGACTCTGTCTGGTGAGTGGACAAGAGACCAACTGTTTCTGTTTGCTTTATAATTACTTAACAACCAATTAAGCACAGAGCTAATGGTAAGCCTTCGATTGAGTTAAATGAACAAAATGATAGATCAGATGTTTTCATGTCTTGCTGCAAAGGAGGGTGAAGCTGCAAGGCTACTTATGAGTCAGTGCAAACTGATAAAGAAAATATTTTCTTTCTGGATTGAGCATTGATGGGGGAGGGGGGACAAGACATTTCTTTCTGGCAGACAGCAGATTGTGGATTAAACACCAAAGGATAGCCACACGCACACATCTTCGCAAATCACATCAAAATGGCACGACGGCGCACCCACGCACTTACACACTCGCACAAACATGCCTTACAACTCAAATCAAAAACAGGGCACGCACGGAGGAAGAGCGATTTGCCAATTGGCCAGACCATCCACGTAGAAAAGGATTTAAATATCACTGGAAATGGGGCCAGTGTGATTGCATCACTTCCGGTTCAGCAGAGCTAGTCAAATGCCTCTGGTGGCCAAGTAATTCAATACTCCAGGTAGTATGCATAATGTCACAAATCATGCTCGCGGGATCACCAGCAAACTGAAGCTTCAAGTCAAGCTCGCCAAGTAATGTTGTTGATGGTATGTGCCATTATTCTAAATACATTCAGCCCTTGAGTGTTTAGACTGTACATAAACATCAGCCTAATTATATATGAAATATATAAAAGGGTCATACTTACTGCCCTTAACTTGAATTACAGTTTTGCGACTGAGCTTGCCTCATCTGAATATTAGAGAGCTTATGTGACAGCTGCTCCCTGTAGTTGTCAGCTGATGAAATGGGAACAAGAAAAAAGAGGAATACTAATAAATGAATGAATAACCCCTCATTATGCATACACAGAGGGCTGTAAAATCACTCATCACTGATTGTTTTAGGGTCGTCTACCCTTTTTTTTTATTCTTACTGCTAATAAATAGTTGAACTGCTCCCGTCTGCATTTGGGTCCTTTCCCTGCCTCGGCTACTCCGCCCTGCCATGACATGAAAAGAATAAAGATGGGAAGAATTTCAAAATAAAACAGGGAACACAGACAAAACCTACGGGAGGACTGAAGCATCCACCTCTAGCTTCGCTGTAGACTACAATCACCCCCAGACAATGACACGTACATGACTCCTTCACATTCTGCACACACACCTTTGTGGGCTCGGGCTAATGAATGTTTGTTGGAAATAAATTTTACATTTCCAGCACAAGTCGGAGAATGTAGCAAAGGCTGACAGTTATGATGCAATTGCAAAGCTAAAACGCAAAAGTGGTTCATGTAGTTTGCGGATAAATGTTGCCATGACAACACTCATTGTGCCTGACTGACATTTATAAAAGGACACGCTGGGATTGCTCTCTACATTTTTATGTCCACACACACACACAACGTACACACACATACATACTCTGGTAAACACCACTGTGCAATTACAGGCTAAATATTTCAGCGTGAACATCGATCAGTGTTTTCTCAACTTGTTACTCTGCCAGAGACAATCAATCCAGTGTGGTATCTGATATTATCACCTACAATTAACAACTGTTTGATATTTAAGAGGAGGAGTGGAATTGAGAAAGAGGAAAACAAGAGACTACATAAGGAAGACATGCAAGTGTTCTGCCTTGGGGCCAGATGATGAAAACAAAAGTGTAGAGCTAAATCTTGTAATGGTTGGTCATTTTCAAAGCCCGTGTTAAGTAAAGTAAAGTATTAAAGTATTAAGTAAAGTGTTAACTGAAGAATGAGCACTATAGTGGTCAATAACTGTTGACTGTTGAGAATGGCCCTCTTACTAACCCCTAGACCAGCAGCAAACCGGCCTCAAAGTACTTATTACTCAAGATTATTGGAAAAGGTTTGGCTTCAGGGTGGGCTACAGCAAAATAACACAACAAAACAAAAAACACCATCAAACCAACCTATTACCTATTCCTCCCCCACGGTTGCTATAGGCATACATCGCTGCATGCTAGAATTTTAAAAAACAATTCAATTGCTAGAAGACAAAAACATGCTGGCTGGCTAGTTGGAGGTGGACAGAGGAGAGCCCGCAGGAGCTGGCGGAAGCCGGCCTTATGACCCAAAAGTTCAACACACAATATGACCGTGCAACCCTGAATTGTAGCAGCAACCAGGCTCCCAGCGTGCACAAGTACTGCTATGCCAACTCTGCAACTCTGGCAGTCGAGAGCATCTATCACATTTCCATTCCACCAAAACATTTACATGCAGGCAAGGGAAGAGGTGTCACTTACAGCAAAAAGCTTTAAAAGTTATCTTACCTGAAAGTTGTCTTGCCCTGACTGACGTTCGGCTCCCTGCGCCGCTCTGCTTCGAGCAGTTGTAACTGGTGGCATGGCATAAGCATGAATCTCACTTTAGCTAGCTAAGTTCTCTTGGGGATTTTAAGTGTTGTGCAGTATCCTTCAACCACTATTAGTAAAAAAGAAAAAAAAAAAAAGTTATTTTACACGATTGATGGAAGCATATGTTAAGTGCTGCAGTAGCGAACTGCGGCTTGAGTCCCAGAACTGCTCTGGGAGCTGCTTTGAGTGGTTGGAGCTCCCAGCATGTGGCATTAGCACGAGTCAGAGTAAAGCTAGCTCACTTGATGAGCTAACAGACGACAACTTGTTGAGGATTTCCAGTGTTGTGCAGTATTCTTCAATCCTATAATGCCAGGCCTTGAAGGCACTACAATATAGTCTCTGTCTATACAAAACTAAAGCAAAGAAACCACGGTACACTTTCTGACTGTCGCACTGCATTGCTCTCATGTCGAACTTTGTCACTTAGTGTATTTTTGATTGGTTCTTTTAAATCACAACAATGTTCTTTTGTTACATGGCTTCCTTTAAACAAATCTAAGACACTCCAGAACTTTGAACACTAAACATTTCCTAAAAAGTTGATTTTTCTTTTGTAAATATGAGGTTTCTTACACACAGCTGATGACAGAAAATTTGAGAGTTCCCCAGAAGGACAGATTACCATCACAGAACAATACCGCCGATGATGACAAATTGAGAGTGATCACTGAGAGTGGATGAGGGAAGATGAGATATGAGAGCAGAAAGCAAGACAGGGAAGATGAGAGATGGGGAGCACTGACATGGTGAGGGAGCGGGTCAGGGAGAATAAAGGATGGCGGATGAGAGTCAGGAATATACTGAGTGGGAGGGATGGATGGAAGGAAACAGAGAGGAGGGGAGCGTCCTCTTGGTAGAATAGTTCTGATTGAGGTCAGTTTTCCCACCAGATGAGACTCCACTTTAATCACCCTCTGTCAGTCTCATCACCATGGAGGGGCTGGCCTCATCAGGGAGAGAGGAGAGAGAGAGACATATCAAAAACAGAAAGAAAAATGCGAAGAGTGAGACACATAATGTGAGTGGGATGTGCTGAATAAGAGAGTAGGTAGATCTGCAATGAAAGAAATGGAAATGGAAAGCGAAGGACTAAGTGAGAGACTCCAAGAGAAAGGAATACATAAACGGTGCACAGAATATGAAACAGAGTGGAAAGAGAGAGGAAGTTGTTAAGTAATTGATTAACAGAGCTTAAACGTTATATATAGTAAAGCGCCCAGCTGAATGAAAAAAGAAATAAAGAAAGCCAGTGAGCCACAATGATAGTAGAAGGAAAAGATTTATAGTTTGTGTATACAAGAGGAAAAAGAGAAAGAGAAAAAGAGAGTAGTGAGAGGAAGAGGCTAGCTGAGGGAGAGACTGTTTTGAGTTCAAATCCAAGTTCAGTAATCTTTTACGCCTCTAACCCCACTGGCCTGCTTTCTGATTTATGATACACTTGCAGAAAACATCTAAGTGCAGCTGTGTATCACCATTGTTAGGAAGTGATGCTGGCACTGGAAAGAACATTTAATCCAGTATTGTACTTATTTACTTGTATTATATTCTACTTTACACTTCTGCCCCAGTACATTTTAGGGAGAAGTATTACACTTTTTACTCCACTACATTTACATGATATTTACATGCAAAACGTGTGATCAGTTGATACAATTTAATAGATTAGACCACCCAAGAGTTAAATTCTGGTCCATCTTGACTAACTACAACATTACAGTTAATGCCGCCATTCTACATAATAAGTACGCATCATTTTTAAACTTAATGCCTTTGTGCTTGTACTTAAACTTGCACTAATCAATATCTTGGTATTTACAGTGGAAAAATGGGGAAACAATGACTACATGTAATATGAAAGGTGTCAAACCTAGAGAGAATTATCACCTTGCTCTGCAGTTTCCTCCTGAGCTTCATGGAGCGTTTTAGCATCTTTCAGCTTGGTGCTTTGGTTGCACGGCTGCAACTTTAATAGTTTGGTTCACTTTCATTGCTCTCATCAACCTTGTTTCCTGTCAAAGCTGGCAGCTGTTTTCACTGAAACGGCTCTGACAATCCTATTGACCACTACATGCCCAACTGTTTGCTAACAAATTCACCATATTAACTTTATAAGGTGACGAAGGCACGTCAATAATGTGTCTACAGTTGTTGTTTTTCTGTCCACCAAGTGTGGCTTCTATGGTACTTCTGTGGATGTACAAATTGTGTTCTTAATACACATAAAGTGCACTACAGCGCAACTACAACAGCTGCATTTAAGTGGGCAGTTTTGTGGATTGCTTTCTGTTTCGGAAAGAGCATTCGTGCCATAATACTACATTTTTAGGTATTTTAGGTTCAGGGAATCCCCGCCACATTTGTACAAAATGTCAATGTAAAAGCCCCGAGTGAAGCCAGCCTGTACTGATGCAAGGATAAAAATGGAGAGGCAACCAGAGATCAGAGAGAGGTAGAGAGAATTAGATGATAAAATAGGATTTTGGTTTCAGCATGACGTCTCCCATCTGTCTGTAGCCGGAGTGACACCTGCTTAGCTTTGATTCAGAATTGCACACTGTGCTTTAACAGGAGGCACACGTAGTGAACGCAAAGAGAGGTGGCACTGTGCACACATATGCTCAATCTCACATATGTCAACATGAAAAGCGGAACACAGAATAGACATGCACTCATCCTATTGTGTGCGCATGAAGAATACCAAAGGGCTGAGCAAGCACAAACAAATTTAAATACTATTCAGTCATCATGTTCTGGAAAGTTTTGGAATGCAAACTCCAGCTCTGCGCTCCAAGAACAGTTTCTTTTCTGTCACTGGAAAAGTTCTGTTGGATGCTGCCTTTCTCCTCATCCATAGCTGGATTGAAATCACGGTTGCTTTGGTTGCTTTTACTCTCTCGCCTCCAACTAGTTCAGAACGCAGCAGCTTGGCTTCTTAGTGGTTTTAACAGATGACATCACATCACCCTGACACTGGCATCTCCCCATTGGCTCCCCATTCAGTTTAGAATTGATATTAAGATTTTGCTGATCACTTATAAGGCACACGTGGGTCTGGCACCAAGCTATATAGTTGAAATGCTGACCCCATATGAGCCAGCTCGCAGCCTTAGATCCTCAGGTGGACTCTGCAACGACCTGCCAGAGGAGATAAGGCTCGCAGAATCAGTGACCTCTTTTAAATCACTTCTTAAAAAATATTTTTACAGCCTTGCTTTCATGTGAAGTCTTTATATTGTCTTTTATTAATTATAATTATTTGTATTTGTATTTTTAACCTTTTATTCTGCCTTTTGTTTTTTTACTGTTTTCTGTTGCTTTCTGCGTATCATGTTTTGCATTGTCTGCCAAAGCACTTTGTAAACTCTGTTTTCAAAAGGTGCTATATAAATAAAGGTATTATTATTATTATAAGAAGAGGATGAGTATCCCATTTTATGAAAAGCACTAAAGGCCTTTTAAAGTATTGGGATGGAAAACCCGGTCAACAAGTCCCTCATTCTTTACAATTTCCTTTAGAATTGATAGACTCTCAGTATTTTCCAACCACCCTAACCTGTCTGTGCCTCTCATATTGAAAGTCGACGAGGTTTTCCCTGCCGTTCGATGATTTATAGGTCTGTTAATATAGTTTCAAATTGTCAGCTGGCTTTGCAAAAGGCAGTCAGCTTTTGTGAATGGGCGTTCTCCAGCGGACGTTTGTGAGCACTGCTCTTGGCGGTGCTCACACTCATATGAAACAAATTGGAAAGTAGATTTGCCATCTCATTGTTGTAAAATTCATTTACAGTGTGAATATTGCACTTGATCAACAGTCAGGTGTACCAACTACAGTCTAATAGCTTGACTGCAAGTCTAATAAATAAATTTTCTTTTGAGAAAAAGGTGGTAAAGTTCTCACCCACCACTGCAGAGACACAGGGTTCCATGTGACCATGTTCAGGGGTTGGAAGCCATTAAGGGCTCTCATCCTTGTCACTATAGTGTCGAGTCTTATCAGTTGGCAGGGGCACCCAGACAGTTGAGGGTGGAACATGGGGAAAAGATTAAATGGAACCTTCTGCTTTATGTGCTCCCTGTTACGCTCTGGCTTGAAGCGGATGGTGACATGCCATGAGTCACGGAGGTACGTGGCTCTCTGCTGCTCGTACCAACAGCAGAATAGCAGTGACAAGAGGGCTCTCATATCACACCAATCATCAATGCCAGCAAGCTAGTGGTGGCCCTTGTTCTCTTTATCACCTGTGTGTGTACATTACATAAGGCAGCTTTGCCCTCAGTGCTATTCTTGGAACTGAACCCCTGCAGGATCTGCTTGCCTACACCCCCCATTCCCTCCAACAGGAAATCTAATAACATCCTCATCACATAAACCCCCTCTGTCTCAGATCCTGATGAAAGTAATAGCTGCAGTAACTAAGATGGGGATGATGACCAAATCCTTCCTAAATGCGGAAGCAAGGTGGAACGAGTGCCTGTTGTGGATGTAGAGCACAAACACAAATGAGAATGGTCTTTTCATTTGTTTCTGATGACCTTGAAATGCTAACCTTCACTATACAATGTGTTTTTGTTTAGCATTATTATAAGTCTAGCAGCTAATTATAATTTTAAAAACACCAAAAACATCTGATCGAGAAAAGAGATGAGAGTTGAATTATCATATTACGCACTGTTAGTTCAATGTCAAAGTTTTACTGCTAAAACATTGGTTTGAGTTTATTGAATTATAAGGGTTTGACTTGCTAACTCACAAAAAAAACAAACTGGAAATGTTACGTTATGTGTGTGCAGATGTGTTTAGTGTGAGTGTGCTGCTGCATGTAAATGTAAGTGTGTGTGTGTGTATGTATGTGTGCGGCCTGTGTGTGACCCTGGTTTAACCTTGGGGCTGGTGTCCATCCCAGAGATAGATCGGTTCGGGAGGAATCTCAGGCCCCACAGACACATTAAGGGAGTGAGGCTTCACTGAAGGATTACGCTGCACAGCAGGAGACTGCCTTTAAATGTGTTAGCATAATGCTGGAGACAGCCAGTGAGGGGGAAAAGGAGGCGAAAGAAGACGATAGAAACAGAGAGAATGAAACAGAGTGAGAGGGACAAAAAGAGTGTGAGGAACGGATGGTGAGAAGGGAACAATGTTGAATTGAAAGAAATAAAGACGGTTAGAATTAAGAAGTCCACAAGATGTCCTGATATAAAATACATATAATCTTGTCTATATGAGGACAAGATTACACGTCACACCATATTACGCAAAGTAATTTGGGTGATAATTGTATGAGCCTTCTTCAGAGCTCTTGTCCAAACAATAAAGCTTTAGCCTATAATTCTCTCACAATTACCTTAAGAAGAAAATTACATGGTACGTTTTATTCTTGCTCTCTTTCATCTCCTCCTCATGCTCTTTATAGAATAATGCTCACTTTGTTTCCAAGGTTCCCTGTGATAATCTGCTCAAAACAAGAAGTCTTCAGACCTGATAGACAGACGGATGTATCAGAAGATTAAAAAATATGTCAGTAGTGACTTATTCAATTGCCATCCACTATAATTTTACATATGTTTGGCTTGAGTGTATTTAATTGAGCTTGAGGGGTAAATTCAACTTCAATGAAAATGCAAAAACCTTTCATTCACATTGACTGCTTGCCATGCTGCCAGCTGAGCAGAGCTTCGAAAAAGTGAACTTCAAAATAATAGTAACAGGAATTGAAATAATACTACATGGAAATTGTCTTAAACATGGAAACTGTACAACCACTGATAATCATTTTTAAATCTTTCTTCTCTCATCTTCCTCTGCCCTTGTGTGCACAAACACCATGACACAGTGTTATAATGGAGGTATAATGAGTATTGCGCATCTTTGATTCCCAATTTGGCATGTCTGCATAGGTGCAACATCAAAGCCTATTTCCCTTTATTCACATGTCTGATGCTTAATATCACTCTTCATGTTTTTACCATCTGCTCAACATTCACGTTTGCTAGTGCAAATGAAGTGTGGCAATCCAGCCAATCCAAATCCAGTGAATCCCAATCCAGGTCATATGTTTCAGACTGAGTGAAGGGTGTGCTGCTATATGGAGCATTAATTATCTGCAGGGTGAAGCACTGGTGACCAAGGGTTGTGTATTAAGTATGATGTGAAAAGAAGAATGAGCACATGTCACTGCACTTATAATCAAAATGAGACAGGCTTGCAATTTGTGTGTGTGTGTGTGTGTGTGTGTGTGTGTGAGAAATGTGTTTGGTGTTTGGACTGAACCACATGGTGTATTGGTGGGGAACACTCATTGGTGGCAAACTGATAATGTGCATTGCGTAAGGGGAATTGCAATCGTGTGACGCGGGCAATCTTATTTGAAAGTTGCCTATGCATGCAACTGGGGTTCATGTGAGAGGGGAGCTTATGTTTGGGCGTAAGTGCATTGTGGGACTGGATGATCACAGTCTGATCTCATGCTGGCATTGCGCATGCAGCTTTTCACACAAATGCAGAAAATGGCAGTTGTCTTGTTTGGTAGTCCCTCGTAGTTCGTGTTTACCGCATTGACAAACACAGTGTCCTGTGGCTGCTTCATGGTGGTTTCAGTGTGAAGCAGCGGCAGTAGGATGATCTGTTTGCATTAGCAGCAACTTAATACAGCTCTACAATGCTGTAATGGCTATTGCAGGAAAGAAATTCAGACCGTAAATAATATGAAATCAGTCTGACCACGTGCAATATATCTATCTTGTGTTACGGTGGTACTGCACTGTACTATAAATAAAAACCTATGCTATATATCTGCAACTGGACTGCCAACCGCATGCATCAAGAATAAAGCCAGCTTAAGTTAGAACAAGTAATGCATTTGTGCATATGATGATTGAACAAATTAATCCATCAATCAATATATCTATAAACAGATTATGTAGTAAAAAAGAGGCCTTTGCTAGTATGCGATTGTTCAAGTGAACATCCAAATGTAATTTCACAGCAGACAGCGGCCTTATAGAGCGAGGCACAATGCACCAGCAGTGTAGTATTGTTGGATACAACCCCTTCTTCTGATACATGCCTGTCACAACGGCTTATCGGAAATGGCTTGGTCTCTCGTTCTCTTTCTTTCTCTCTCTCTTTCACACACACACACACACACACACACAAACATGCACTTCCCCTTTAATCTTTTGAATGAGTGCTGTCCAAGGTGCTGAGAGTTAAGCTCCTCTTTTGGCATTGGCTGTATCACTGAGGCTGCCACTGGCCATAGTGCTGAAGTGGCAAGGCGTGCTTGTGCGCCAGTATGTGTGTGTGTGTGTGTGTGTGTGTGTGTGTGTGTGTGTGTGTACATTGCAGCTTTTGTAACACGTATGTGCCATTCCAGTGAGGTGGCGATTTCAGGTCACAACTGCCCCTTTTCAGCACTGCCAATCCCAAACAGTTTCTCCCTCAAAGAGACTCAGACTAGAAAGGGAATAATCTCTTCGAGAAGAGGACTTTTCCAACCTTTTCACAAAGCCATTTGATGTTGGCAAAAAAAAAAGAAACACTATATAAAACTCATATGCCCCCATCCCCTCACATACACACACACACACACACACACTCCTTTCAAGGGCCTAGATGGCACTGCAATTCACCTGTTTAAAAGGTACACAGCCCCAAAGACAGGCGTCTGGTGGAGTGAGATAAAGACAAGATATCCTCTGACTTCCTGACCCTTCGTATCTCTTTCCTTTCATCTACCCTTCCCAATCCCATCAACCCCACTCCATCATACTGAATAGGAATCACTCAGATGTTTGACAGCAAATCAGGATAATGGCAGACTCACACTGTCCATTCACTTTCCTGTGGCCTCCTATAGAAATCTCAAGCTGGTGAAGGGACGGAAAGAAAGGAAGAATGCATGTCTGAATAATGCAACAGGCTAGAGGGATTGGTGAAGGAAAAGTAGGGATGAAAAGTCGAGTCGGATAGACGATTGACACAGGGAGGGGTAAGATGGAAACAGAGCACAGGGCAGAGTGAGTGAGTTGAAAACAGGGCTGGCGAGAAACAAACCTAAGGAAGAACAGAGGCAGACAGAAAAAGAAAGGAGGATGGAAATAGAGATAAGAGGGAATGTGGAAGAGGAATGGGGAGGAGATTTGGCAGATAGAGGAAAGGCGGGATCACAGAGTTGAAAATGGTGTGCAAAGAAGCAAGATAAATGAAAGGAATAAGGGCGAGAGGGAGAAAACAAGACTAATAGTGGAAGTGGAAGACAGAAACAGAAAGAGGTCGAGTCAGGGAATCTAGGAGGCGACAACTCCGTTCCACTTTTGGCTACAAGCCTGCAGAGCAGAGAACGAACAGACGACAACATTGATATTCCCTTCTTCTCTCTGCCATGTTCTCTTCTGTTCTCGTCGGCGCATGTTGTCATTCTTGATGTGTCTTGCTTTTTGTGGCTTTTCAGTTGTTTGTGGCTTTTCAATCACACCTATTTCAGCACCCTGCTCCCCCTTTTGCATTCCTCATCTTGCAAGCGGTCTTTGGCCGTCGCCCGCCGAGTTCTCGTCTCGTCCCTGTGTCTGAGTGCCTCTTCTCTGGCTTCTTCCGGCAGTGCATTCCTACTTCTCACATGCATGTCTGGTTTGGCAACTGCACAGTGACGACTAAAATTATGGACTTCTATTGACTGTCTACAGACCGCTTAAGTGCTGTTGTGCTTAACATTGTGTGTGTGTGTGTCAGAGATGGAAAGAAAATAAGAGAGCGTGACTGAGTTCCTTTACATACTGTATTTTTTGTTTTGATTAATCCGTCACATTGCAGAAGCCATGGCAATATAACAATACAAGTGTTACCAATTAGCGCAAGTGATTAGAAAACAAAAGGAGGAAACAAATACTAAAAAAAGTTAAAAGTTAAAAAGTTAATTTCTGCTTTAAAAGTAACTTCACACCAGCAGACCTCTACGGACTGCGGGTCTTAAGTTAGTACATCCTGACATCCCTGCTGTGATGCTTTGTGTGGTCAGAGGTGCAAACTCCTGAAACGGTAAGCCTGAAGCAGTCAGTAAAACAAGGCTTTTCAGATTGGTGTCAGCTATAGCGGTGGACTGTGCAATCAGCTGCTGCTCTTTACTACTCTTATAACATTCATACAATGTCCAGTCATCGGTTTGTCTAAATTCCACCAGACTTTCTTTTCAGAACAGAGGAGCAGGTCATATCCTGAGCGCAGCTGCATGCAGTGATTTGCTTCCTAGGTTTGTTGTGTTGTCCAGCCAGCAGAAATACGCAGCTAACAGGGCTAGCTAGACTGCACACTCAAACAGTTAATGCAGTTAAAGGGATAATACAAAGTTCAACCTGTAAAACACAGAGAGTCATATTCATACAGGTGGGAAAGTATGTTTATTAGTTTTGTACATCTCCAAGACGATATTATTGCATTTAGGTGAAGTTATGAATCTTTTCTGTTGTTGTTTACAGTGTAAGGTATCGTACTGTAGTTTAATGAGGTCAGAGGTGCTTCACAGAGCAATAGAAATGCTATTGCACACTGACTGAATGCCACATGATGATGCAAATACTGTTGCTGACTACTGTCGTGAATATGTTTTGCACAAGTTACCCCTGGTGGTAAATATGTTATACCAGTCTGGACCGACTGCTTCATTCTGAGCCTTTAGCAACTTTCTTTTTTGTGTATTGGTTAATATTCAGTGTCTTCTGGAGAGCAATTTTCTTAAAGTCTTGACAGCCTCCTTTTTCCTTTCAGTGCTGTTTCATTATTATCGCGCCTTCCTCTAAATAAAGAGTTAAAAATCCTTGATGTGTCGATTTCTATGCTAAAATATTAAAAAAAAGAGTCAAAGAAGGACCGGGGGATGTAGATAGAAGGGACATCCAGCTGAATAATGCAATAACAGACTATTTGTTGTCATCATTTATATATTTATTTTACCGGAAGAGTAGCACATGCATTCCTCTTCTCAGGCAATTACTTTTAATTGGATAACCTTTTGGTTTGCTCAAAAGCACTATTTTTAACTTAGAAAGCGCAAGGTGTTGACGCGCCACGCTGCCCCTCAGGAATAGCTCACTACACAGATAGGTAGACTGGAGAAGAGTCTGTGTTAATATGGAAAGGAGATGCATAAAAAAGTGGGTGGGAGACGGGGAGAAGCACACACATCAAACAGATGGAAATTCCTTGTTTTACGGTGATTTCACATGGAGAAAAAAAGAGAGACTATAATAAAGTTTTGAAGGAAAGAGATAACAAACACATTCACTCTTAATACATATGGAGCAACTCCAACTCAATGAATAAAAGTAGGAATTCATACCTCAACAAAGTTTTATCTTATGAGTCATGATAAGCATTGACATTATCTAGTCTGCGGCACTTCTTACCTGGCAGGACTGACAGTGATAAGAGACTCAATTCTTCTTTTCAAGTGTGTCGTGGATGTTTTGGGATGAATTTAATTAACTCTTAACTCTTGAGTAACAGCCCCAAAATGTTGCCAGTTGTAGGCTATTTTAAAATTCTAGGCGTGGGCTGCTCTCGAATTATGCTTCACATTAAACCAGCGTAAAAGTTAATCAGAATATACTGTAAGTCTTACGTAACGCACCTTTACAGAAAACAGGATCCAACTTTATTTCACCACGGTTGCCATTGTCTCTATTCTGTGTAATCATTTAAGGAACCAGAGACTGCATGGTAAAGCTGATAAACATCAGCATAAATGTCCAACAGACCAAAACTTTGACATTTGATGTAATGGATAACCAAGCTGCAGGTGCGCATATGTATATGCTTCTCTGAGACAAATCAGGAGAGACAAATAGAGGGAGCCTGTGCCAAGAAAATGTTCACTGCTCTGTAAAATACATCGGTGGATGTCATTTACTATTCACCATGCATCACTTGAGTTGGACTTTTTCATCAATTGCTATGCTCCACGTGTCAGTTCACATTGTTTGGTGCAACCTGTGTGTGCTTTCAAAGGCTTTCAAATCAGCCAACAAATCTAATCCCAGACAGAGCTGGGACAGATGCTTGTGCCTAAACTTCAGATTCAGTTCAGAGATGATTTAAATGATTGCTTCTTATTACTCTTATATTACTACGTTGGTAGATTTTCAACAAATGTCCTGAAATCACCTAACAACGTCGTGGAGACGGTCACTAAGACCAGAGGTTACTATCTTCGCTGTGAAAAAATCTACTCTTCATGCCATTACGTGGTGAAGAATGAAGAGACGTGTACTACAGTTATACAGATTACAACGTGCATTTGCTTAAGATGTAAGTTACATTGTAGGTATAACAACCTTATGTTGAGGGCTTATGTGGACTGGCGGTGTTCCAATAAGTAGGAAACAGGCCAAGTATAAACAAAATACAGATTTTGTTATGTTTTGGGCAACCCCACGAGTAGCTGACAAGGCATGAAATCAGAGAGAAAGGGCTACAAATAAACTAAGCTGTTGTGCTCTTGTTCTCTGGACTGCTTTTAGTGTGTTTTACGGATTATACTAGGCTGCCTTTTCTGCAGCATTCTCCAAACTGTTAAGTTTATTTTTGACACAGAAACGGATACTATTGAATGGATACATTTAGTAGTATAGTAGTACTACCAGCACTTTTTCCATGTTCTGTACCTGAGTCAGTGGTTCAGACAGGACAGTTGAAATGAAAACAGAGTTGAGGGTTGTTCATCTTTAAACAACCCATAAAGACAGGCATTGAACTACACCTATTGTTTGTAGGACTATTATGGCATAGACTAAAAAAAAGGCTGCTATTATATTAAGTATGTTAGTTTGGTGAACTGAAGGGACAATATGGTGTAATACTTTATCTGTGTTCATCGTGACATTTTTTGCATTTGACAAAATGAAATGAAATTCAGTTTTTATTTATATTTTTTATATTTATATATTATTTTTTTTCATATCATGCAGTACAGTATACTCTACAATGCATTTTGTCATATGGCTTTTTAATATGTTACCTTTTAAATCCATTGAGTTTTATTACAATTTCTTACCTTGTGACCGGCAACACACAAAAAGGACGCCATTCCCGAGGATTAGTGTGTTAACAAAAATATTCTACTTCACATTAACTGAAACTATGGGAGGCTGGAGGCCTGGCCAAACATAACAAAAGGATGGGGAAGTCTGGGCCAGCCACACAGCGGGTTGTCAGACCCAGAGCTCGCACCCCCTAACCTTCCTAAACTGCTAACCAAAGCTGCGAAAACTGAACTACCAGACTTCCATCCTCAAAAGGAAGAAACACAAAACAAGGAACCAAAGGAACAGAACACTGAATGATCAGAAGGCTGCTTCATCTGTGACAGAGAGAGTGATCTCATTCCCCAGCCTCCTTTAAATAGGGACCGGCCACCGCTTTATTCGCAGATCAGGAGCACCTGAGAAAGAGAAGGAGGGAGAAGAATGATAGAATGGGGGAGCACAGCATATGACAATGATATATTTCTTTTAACCTGGATGTTGGGTGCTTCAGGATTCTCTCTTGGCTATATTGGCCCACAGATCATTGGCTTTCATGAGGTTCAATTAATGGCAGAATGAGTAGGATTTGTCGTTTGCGGTTTGTAAACACAACATTCAAAGTTGTCCCCTCCCACCTGGCTTATAGCTTCCTCTTGGATGCGTGTTTACAATCTGGCACCTGGTTGCTACGTCTCCATAGAGTCCTGCCCTCACACCCTGTGTGTAGTTATTGGATGCGGGCTACGAACCCACTGCCTATTTCAGGTTGACAACCCTGAAATGTCCCGGATACAGCCAAATAAGAAAATACATGCAGGGGGCAGGAGCCACACTCTTCTAGTGGGTCATAAGTGATGATTGAGAGGGATTAATTTTGTATGACTTTATACATAGTTGTTGTTTTTTTAGGAAACTCCTATTCATTCTGCCTTCTTTCCAAATAAAGATTTTTGCTAAACGGTTTTCAGCAAATTAGTTCAAAATGCTGCACTGATCCACTGTAATGTGTAGGTTAGCAGAATGTGTGTGTGCTGGGTTGATTGCATGCCAGTTTCTTTAATTTGAAATCAATGGTAAAGAAAATAGTCAAAATTCAATGGCAACTAAAGTATACATGAAATACCCCTATATTGATCGGCATTTCCCACAATTTGTGTTCCTATACTTGGTAGGAAGCAATTACAAATAAAGAATACAATGTAGACTAGTTGAGAGTTTTCCTTCAACCAATGTTTTTCCCATTTCGCAGACATTTAGCAACAATGATGAAGTTAGATTTGTGAGGGGCTGCTTCATCGTCAACTTGCTGAATGACTTAAGAGTCATTCAAAGGGATCCTTACTATGGCTGATCTGCCATCTTAGCAGTGGCAGATAAGAGATGAGGTCTTAACTGTGGCTTCAGTTGGCTTCCATGTCACTTACAGCATCCCTGAATAATCAGTGGCAGTTGTGAGTTGAGAGCTGTTAAATTACTAGGTGCATTGCTTAGGAATGAGCAAAAAGTTGTAAAGTGCAACACTGATAGATGAATATCTAGTAAGGTCACTTTGCTCAGCTGGCTGGCCATTTGTTAGCCTCAAGTTGGCATTATAAAATGGCATTTATGAAATTGAAGATGTGTTAGTTAATTGCTGAGCCTTGTGCCTTCTGTCTGTGCCTTTCTTTCTTTTACTCTCTTTCATGCAGGTCCCTGTCCTGAGCAGATGTGCACCTATACACATGACACCTATATGAAATGTTTTTGTTCTTTTGTTACTTTTTGCATGTAGGACCTGAATGCGGATGTTTCTATGATAACCCAGTTTGGTGCATACGCAGTACTTGAGAAGTTGTCATAATCTGACTGCTGCTTTCATGATAGTGTGATCCTGAACGCCGATGCTTGTTTTACTTGAGCACTGCTCATTGCTGCGCCTTTAGCACATTGCTGTAGCAACATTTTATTGTTTGGGAACTTGGTTGAATTAATTATCAAGAGTGTATACATGCATTCAATGATTGTACTCTGGAGAAAAGACAACGATTGCAATACATAAATGACAATTATAGTACATTCCTTTCATTTGAAAGGGATTAGGAACAATGATCTGTGTCTGCACCCATAGTACATATCACAGATTCTGCAGATTGGGGTCTCTAGAAATCTCTTGCTCTATTTCACATAGGCTAGTCCCTCTAGCAGCACTTTTTAGGCTTGAACTCTATGGATCATGAAAATGCTTACATATATGACCAGTCAATCAGAGCCTATTCAATCCTCTTGGAGCTGCCAATATAAAAAAGCAAAGATCCACCCATTCCTCATTCACTTTCCTTCAGTAACAGCAGATGACAATATAACTAAAAACGTGTTCGCCTGATGCGTATGTAATGTTCTTTCATGTGCCTCAGTGCTTAGCAATTTAGCCTTTTTGAACTGGCCAGACTGAACTTGTTGGCAGCAGTGGCCCTTTTTCCAGCAATCTCCTCAAATTGCAGTGCGCATAAAACTGTATCATTCTTGTCACTTACTCCTCCAGAATGTGCAAATTCCAACGTCACAGCGTCCCAGATCTACAGCTGCAGTAAACCAATAAAGACTTTGCTGACAGCCTTGTAACATCACCAAACAAGCATATCCCTACTGTGTTACCAGTTCACGTCCTACCACCAATAGCAGGAGTTGGAGTTAGCAGCCTCTCCTGGTCTGTTAATTCTGTGCTATTAAGTTCTAGTAAAATGTAGGCCACAGCCTGATCTGAGACCTGATGGTATGTTATTGCTTTATTTAATCCATTACTGACCATGAGTGCATCAGGCTAATGCAATTCAGAGGCTTCACTCTTTTGCTCTTCTCACTGGACATTGTAGATTTATTTGCTTTACACAACAAAATGACCTGAACGAGTCCTCTACATAGAAATCGGTCCACAGGCTGCTATAGGCAACCGAGTAAGACTGGAAAGGTCTTATTTTTTAAGTTGCATTACAGTTCGTTCACACACAGGCAATATAATGTGATTAATACATGTAAAAGGTTACATACAGTACCTTTAATAGACCATTAGGCATTTCTTATCACCAGATGAGGCGAGCCATATAGCTACAATCAGCTTTGCCCTTAAAAATTGAAGGTATTGATGACGGGAAGAAATATTACATTTTCTAAAATAAGCTGCTGCATGGGAAATCCCTCACCTGACTCATATCACTTGTGCTGAAACACCAAACTGTTTCTCTTAATTTACATAAATGAAATTCATCTATGAATCATGCCTAACAACCTTGAGTCAATATCTGTCAGCAATGCAGTGATAACGTAAATAATGCACACTGTCTCAAACACATTTTGTAGTTGATTTATTTTGCCTTGTTTCCATCTACAGTCATGTCGATATATGCCATAGTCAGTTTTAAAAAAGTCTTAACAACATAAGAGTCTTTTGGAAAAGTTTTGTTATTGCAGTCCTTTATAAATGATTGTGATTCAATTAACACACATCCCACATCTGAATAAGTTATTACTAACTTTTAATGGTGACAGCCAGGACATGTGGCATGTTCATAATGGATGAGTTTGCTAAGCTGACTTAAAAACCAACCACTAACATTAAAGCAAGTTCTGAGTTTCCAGTTTTCTTGTTCTTTACTATTATTATCAAAGAAGTACACTTTGTTTGAAATCTTTTGTCTTTTTATACTTTCATTTGGTGTCATCTCCTTTGTCTCCTGTTTCGTGCTCACATTTTACTTTGCAGCCTTGCATCTCTGAAATCTGGTGGTTCTCTTAAGATCAAGGTTAGTGTGTGTGTGTGTGTGTCTCTGCATGTGTCGCAAAAAATATCGCTCTCTTTTTATCCATTTTATATAATGAACGTATAATAACCTGTTACGTATCCATGAAAATGTTGGCACAGTGACTATATGACAGTCTAACCGCGTGAATGCATAAACGTGTTAAATCACATTCTTCAGCGAGAGTGAGGGAAATATTGTGTTTTATAAGAGCTTGAATGTGCAACACTTAAAAATGCATTATGTTCCACTAAAGCTGCGAGACAGGTCACAGTGCAGTGCCTCGCAGAGTTTTCCTCATAACGTTCAATTTCACTATGAAAGGTCAGGGCAAACCCTTACACAAAGCATTGCTAATTGATGTGAACTGAAAAGGGAGTGCATTAGAGACACTAAATTGAATGGAGATTGTGTGTGAGCAAAATTGTGTGTGTGAATGTGCGAGTGTGTCAGTGGGAGCCGGGGGGGGGGTATTTCTGGTTGAGTGCACGTGTGTGCAACTCTATGTGTCCGTGTGAGTGTCCATGCCTGTGTGTTTGTGTGTCAGTGTGTGTAATTGGCCTGACGTGGTTTGTGTATTTCAGCCCAGGGGAGGTAAGTTATTGGACTGACCTCTGTAGTGTGACAACAGTAGAGTCTGAGGCAATCTAAAGGCCCAAACATCAGCAGCCACCAGCAACCAAAACACATTAAAGATTAAAGCAGTCGCTCAGAACAAAGCCACTGGTGTGTGGTTTGCTAAAAGCGTCGATTCTGTTGGGGCGCTGTTAGTGTTTGTGTGTTTATGTGTGCTTTGCGTGTGTGTATTTAGGATTTTGAGTCACTGTTGTGTGGACAGATATTTGTGAGTGTTTCTGAATCCATGGTGGCCACTTTGAAACACTGGTGTGTGTGTGTGTTAGTTTGCGTGTATTTTGTGAAACTTACATGGTCGGGGGTCATTAAGTGATCCGGCAGCGTAACATGTTACCAAAATTAACTCCAATCTCCAGCAAGGTTTGGTGAAAGGGTTAATTCTATTCTTTCACTGAAAATGTTTCTTGTAAGATCAAAAGATTACGTCTCTGCTTCAGTTAGAGACATTTTGATGGCCACAGTAGCTGATGAGGGCGGTGTGTATGAGTGTATGTGAGTGTTGGTCGTGAAGGAGAGGATTTTGGCATCGCAGATGACACCTTCTTGTTAACTTAGAATCTGTCCCTTTGCTAACAACATCTTCAGAGGAAAGGTGACTGAAAACAACCTTGTTAAAATGGCGTGCAATAATTGTTTTTTGTGTGTAAGTTGTGTGTGTGTGTGTGTGTGTGTTGTTATTGGCCCGTAATGTGTGCATATCTAAGTTTCTGTATGGTAGTTCCATGGTGTGACAAATTCTTCACGTGAGAAAAGGACAAAGTCAGATTGGAAGAGAAAGTGCAAGGAGGAAGGACAAAATGTGCTGTGAGTGACAGGGAAAGGAAAGGAGGAAATACAGTATAACAAAACAAGAACCTGTCAGGATGCCTGTGAAGGGAATCAAAACAGAGATAAAGGAAGAAAACAGTGAGACAGACATACAGACTTCTCTTCCACCACTGGTTTTCCCTGCACACCATTCCGTCATCATTCAACAGCTAACTCACTTTTACTCACTCTGTAGTAAACATAGATAGGGTGAAAAGGGAGAACGAAGACACACACACAAACAGTACATGGTAATTGACAGGTAACAGTAGTTTTGCCAGAGATGTGATTGGTTATTAGAGATGTGGAGTCTGTACTGACCTGGTGGGCCACTTGCCATCTATGAGTGGCTTCACTAACACGCACAAGCATGCACACAAACACTCTGCTTCCACTCTTCAGTCATTATTGTATTGACTCCTGGACACAACTACACACACTGATCACAAATCAGTCGGTCACGTGGTTGTTGTGCTCAGCTTGTCCTCTACAGACCAACTGTTATTTTGAAAAAAAGGGCAAGTTATCCTGAAAGGTCAGCCTTCTACAAGACAAATCTCTGCAGATAGAAATCTTTGCACGTATAAATCTCCAAAACTTTGCAAACACCTGACCTCCCATCTTCCCCCTCAACTGTATTTAGGTGTAACAGATGCTAATGTCACACTAATGGGGCTTTGGATGGAAGTAGGGGGAAAAGGGAAGAGACGGGTTAGAGACAGATATGGGGTTATGTGGGAGGCAAAGGAGGAGGAAGGTAAGAATGGATGCAGGGAGATGACAAGAGGGATACAAGGAGATGAAAGTGGGGCTGCACAGGAATGAATCAGTGAGGTATATGTCGCCTTTAGCAACCTAAGGCACACTGATCAATACAAATAATACTTCTTCCAAGTCCATTCATCTATCTGCTACATTGATCTTCATTTGTTTCCATGACCTCTACCTCCAGTTTCTGTCTGCCTCGTAACCTCTTTGCTTATTTACTGCCTCTTCACAGTTTGCCACAGTGTGTATAGGTTCAATAAAGGTAATAATAAAAAACTATAGGTGTATTCCATTTTCTCAGGTTTAGATTTGCATCTTCATTGTCTTCACTGTAACTTTCACCCAGGATGCCTATTGTCAAACAAATCACATATTACCAGCGCAAATTCTCTCATCAATGACATATCCTCGAAGATCTGTAATAAATAAAACCTGGTATTAGCTGATAAGTTTTGTTTGGAAAACCCTGCACCATATTGACTGTTTACGCTTGGCTGCGGTTTGGCTTCATGGCTTCCTGTACCATCCCTATCGGGACTTAAGACAGGTGTGTGCGTGCATGCGTTTGTCAGCCTTTGTGAGTGTGAGAGAGCGTCAGAGAGGGAAGAGGGAGAGAGACGGCGAGAAACCGACTCAGGGGATTGATTTCTGCATGAATGTGGGGGGGGGGATTGATTTGTGTGTCTGTGTTTAAAAAGCCTATGTGTGAAAAGTGTCTGCAAATCCATATCGGATCCATAGCAGAGACCCACACATTCCATATTAAATAGTTGCTGGATGTGTGGGTATGTGTTTCAGGTGCACGTGTGTTTGGATGCTGGAGTGGGGGCATGAGTGTCCCTGGGTCTCATTAGCCACCTGTCATGAGTAGACTCCTTCTCTGCCATGCTCTCTCTCTCTCTCTCTCTCTCCCTCTCTCCCACATTGCACGTTTCCTGCACACACATGAACACACACGCATGCAAAGGCACACAAGACAACTGATCACACACACAAAGTCTCCAGAGCTCTATGCCAACAGACCGTCGGCAACTGCTCTTGTTGACGCTGGAGATGAATGAGACAGATCGTTGCTCAACTTGCCTAAATAGTTCCCCAAACACCCAGACAGGTGGTGTGTGTGTGTCTGAGGTTGTGTGTGTGTGTGTGTGTGCGTGTGTGTGTGTGTGTGTGTATGTGTGTAGTGGGTGGCTGCAGAGAGTGTGTGGTTAGTTATGTATGTTGCAAAGATCTAGTGGCAGGTGGCACCATTTCATTGTTTGCTTTTGCTCCTGTCCCTCTCGACTCCCCTCTCCTCCTGCTTCCTCATTTCCTCTCCTCTTTCTTACCTTCTCTGCTCCCTCCTTTTCTTCTCTCTGAAGAAGCGCAGTTCTTAATTTGAGAACATTTACTAGGTATGCCAGGCCTACCTATTTCCTGAAGAAGCATGTCATACATACATTCACTCTGAATAAAAAATATAAAGCTGGCCCCCGGTCCGATCACTTGAATTGCAAGTGGTGAGTTAAAGTTGAGATGGTGTTGATACTCAGAAGACACTACTGCTCATTGGGAGTCTGGTGAGGAAAGCAGAACACTTTTTTATATCCTCGAGCATATAAAATATTAACTAATGAGGCAAGCAAATGTGGGTGGAAAAAAAAATGGACTCTCGTTCCATGTTGCTCAAAGAAATGTGGTGAGGGAGCACAGCTGGAAAAAAAACAAATCATCCTGAAAACAAGAGATCTGTGGAGGATCTGAAAGGAGACAGAGAGATGTGAAACGAAGGCAAAAGCTGCATTTAACAGCGGATCAATATGGTTGACTGGTGAAGGACCACTGGAGACTTAACCCCAATAAAGGAAAAGGCTCAAGTATAATTTTCTGAGTCACAGCTAATAGATCGGCCAGGAATCAATACACTTGACTTGGAAAAGAAATGCAGCCTAAAACTAAAACCAATCATATTTTTGCATGTGCACACATGACAACTTGTGACCTTGACAACACAAGAGGTATTGTTTCAGTGTCATGGAGTGAATCATATTTTAAGGGGTTTCTGATATTTTTGCTTCTCAAATATCTAAATGAAGTGGACAAATATTATACAATATTGCATATTTAGCATACAATGCACCTCAGAAATGACCATAGATTTGAATCAAAAAGTACTCGACAGAAAACTGAATATATTGGGCTTTAAAAAAGCCACATTACATTTCATCAGAGCATAACAATTAACTAGTTAACTAGTAGTTAACTAGTTTAGACGGTGTAAACACTACACAGTCACTTCTGTAACTGAAAGGGACACAGATACAAGGAAAAGACACATTTTGTCCTTGTACACATTTTTTTGGATTTACTTAAAAACAGAATTTTGTGCCAACTGTTGGTGAGATACACCTAAGTGAGACCAGTAGAAGCAGGGCAATGGTGATGTTCTTCTGTGGTTTAACAGGACCCTAAAGTTTAGACAATTCTCCAAAATTAGATGAGAGAACTGTTTGGTCAGATTTGAACGCCTCCATTTGAACTGAGATGATCCATACTCAAGGATGAACCAAGGGTAACGCATTGGGAGCTGCGCTTTAAATTGGAATCAACCAGGAAACAGATCGGCTAGAACAAGAATTATCCAATCCAGCCAACTGCTGCTCCGTCACGCCATTGGTCCATTTCTGTTTATGATTTAAAACACATTTTTAAGCATTGTTTCCAGCAGGTACATTTCTCCGTCATCACTTACTAATATGGTAAGACAGACTTTTTAATCTTTTCATCATTGACTTATTATTTTATTTAATCAGGGGTAAACCAGTTGACAGCAAGGCTCTCACAATGGTGGTCTCATAATTTCTCTGAAAAGCGTTTCTCATGTGTGACAGCTTTGCCTTCAAAAATGTAAACAGCACATATGTAATTGAAGACTGAGGCCTTCCTAGTGACCTTGCCACTGAATGCTGAAATTGACCATTAGTTGGAGGGCAAGTACTTGCAAGTTTGAGAAGCCCAAGAATTCTTAAATAATTGCCAAATGATGTGATGGATGTATATCAACACACACACACACACAAACACATAAGACACGTGAATCTGTTTAACGTCTTAGATGCACTTTACAAAATGTCTATTCTCAGCAAGCGCAAGCCCAAATAAATCAACAAAAGAAATTGTAGTTCAAAACACTTCAAACACTCCATTGATTGGCATTTGGAACACACTAGGAAGAAATCAATGGACATCTAGCCTTTGTTTGTAATTGTTTAATCCTGGGGACCAAAGTTACTTGTTGACGGTCTTTGCCATCTTTTATGCATTCCAAAGTTTCAAACCTTTGTCCGAGAGTTTCCTATGATAAAAGGCCTAGTTGTAAAGGTGTAAACAGGTTGTTTACCTTGTCTAGGGACCCAAATTAAGAAAGCCTCAAAAAGCCTGGTTCACAATCCAATAACAAATGATTTGATCACACACAAAGACAAGATGAGAATCCTGAGTAACATGATTTTTTTATTATCCGCAACCGTGTAACCCCCCCGTACAGCAGCAGCACACAACGCCGATGACACATTACCAACATAACGCAATACTGTCCTCAAAACAAACTTAATAGACTGCATTTAGAGCACATCCTTGGGGCAAACGTGTATGTGTGTGAACGTCTCTGTTTATATGCAGGTGTTTGGGAGTGAATATCATCACTGTACGATAGTTGTGAGAGACTAAGAGCAAGTTTACGTGTGTGTGTGTGTGTGTGTGTGTGTGTGTGTGTGTGTATTTGTTTCGACAATGGAAGGAGCAGAAAGCAGGTCGCTTCCTGGCTGTCAGTCCTTGTTTTTCTTCATCTTTCCTATCCATGAAATATTTACAGCAATTACAATGAGACCTCATCAACTATTTACAACAAACCTGCGCACACCTCAGAGCACTGTGACTTGTGATGTTAAGTGAATAAGTGCAGGAATACTGAATCATCTTTTTCAGAAAGTGTCCTTTAGGTCATTTTTTTACCTTGATTCTAAGGAATAATTCTGAGACAACCATACTCCCAGCTTAAGTCACTTTCAAAGCTGTGCGCCTTTTTTGTTGAATATCTTATTGAATTCAAGACTATTGCTGTCATTACCTTCTTAAAGGTACTTTATGTAAAGTTTTAAATGTATTAATCACGTTATATTGCCCGAGTGATTTACCCCCCTTCAGCTACAGGTCAAAGTTCAGCTCCCCAACAATAAAAACAAAAGAAGGAGACTCCTCTCACAGTAGCTTAACTTAGAAATTGAGTTCCCAAACGTCAACAAACAGCCAGGTATGCTAACATTGATGCAAAGCACATGAAATATATTGTGATTTTATCTCGGCAATGTTAGCTAACGTTAGATTATTTGCTTACGTGGCATGGATATATAAGACCTTGCAAGCTAAATACTGTGTCGCTGTCAAAATAACGTCCTATCTGATCTATCACAGGGACCCACTGTGTTTGATTATGATTCGTAGAGAAGTCATGCCTACAAATCATGCCCTGTAATGTCAAGATGCATTTTATCTCCAGTACTTTAAACACATTTGTCACCTCTCATGCTCAATCTACTATTCTGTGGATTACTGTGATTTCATTGAATATCAGCCTGATTTTTTTTTCCCCTGCCAAAATGACATCCATGCTTATAAGTTATACATTTCTGCTGATGCATACACTTGTAATGAAGTTACCTACTTGTTGACTCTGTGTAGGTTCTAATTCTTGCTTTCTCTTTTCTCTCTCCATAAAAGGACATGACCTCAGATACATGAACATTCAGTCAGTTTGGAGTCTGTCTTCTTCAGACTTAGAACCAGCTCTTGCTCTTCCTCTCCACCTACCATGGCCTCTGTCCCTGCCCTGCCCTGCCCTGCACTCCACCTGCACCTCTGCATCTCCCCCTTCCCCCTCTAGCCTCGCTGTCACTGCTTTCTTCCAGTATAGCTGCATAATCTTCAGGACTTGAATCCTGAAATGAAAGAAAATGAAAATGTATGAAATAGCAGTTTTATTGTGATGCCTTCGATATTTGAGGAATGCTTATTGACAGTAACAGTGAAATACATGGTAAATGGTAAGCTGTAACAACAAAGAAAGGTACAATGATACACGAATTGATGAATACATAGGATATCTAGAAGGATAATGCCAGAAATGTCTGTTCTTTACTTTATGTGCATTATCTCCAATCTAACGTTAGTCATCCCACTCCTATCATCTGTTTATAACTGACATTAGTTTAGTTTTATCATTATCTAAATACACTGCCAGACCCTTTCAGTACTGTAACATTAATTGACAATTAAAAATTGTTAAGTTCGAAACATTAGCTCATCGATTCAGCCATCGTGTCATTAATGAACATCAAGTTCGCTAACTGTTAGCATTATCATCCAGCAAATCTGCTGACATTGCTGAGTCTCCCAGTGAAAGCTAGACAAAGCTGGCACGCTAATGTTAGCTAATGCCAAAGTGTCATATATTCAGTCAATGTATCATGCTACAACAATGTCAAAGTCACTAGCCTATATTGTGCAAGCTGATAACAACATTGCTCTTTATAAATCAGATTTCTTTTGTAAATAACATCAAACTACAGTGTAACTTTACTTACCTCATCTATCAACATGATGGCGGTGGGTCATGTTCAGTCTACAGTATGTCATATCCCTGTTTGCTCAGGATGCTCGATCGTGCCTACTGTGTGCGAGCACGAGAGCAGGTAACAATGCTGACTGCACTGATTAACGGCCACAGTGTCACTAAAAATAACGATCTTCGGGAACAGTAACTTTAAGGCCAGTCCAGACCAAAGATTTGTAACGAGACAAAACCATTTCATACCATTGCAGGTAAAAGTGTGGTGTTAACTGGCCCATCTTAGCTCGACTCAAGCTGACTGATGGCACTGGTTGATGGCAGCGGCTGCAACTCAGCTTATCAAATCACCAGCGGCTGTTTTTTAGAACGTAAGGCACATCATCACCTCCTTAAACAGCCAAACAATCAGAGTAACTCACTATCACTATGCTCATTCATGTTTTAAGATGCTAGAAATTATATCCTGTCACTGATAAGCCGGCAGATAGAACGGAAGTCCAGAGAGCCGTTACTATGGAACAATACACCATCTCGTCTAGTCACATTGGCGTAAACTGACAGTTTTCAGAAGGTTGCAGGCCAGCGGAGTTTCAGCTCGTCTCATTGCAAATCTTTGCTCTAAGCTGGGCTTTAGAGAACCTGGCATTCAAGCAACGGTGCCTGCAAGCATCCTGCCTACTTGAGAGTCCTTGAGCAAGACTCTATTAATTGCTGAGAGGCTGAAACCAAATCTTACATTTCACATCTGTTTGGGATCAGTCTATAAAACTGTGAAAAATCTTAATAGAAAACTAATTGAATGCCAATTTCCCCATAGGTTTTTTCTATATATGTGTTAGCCCTCTGATAGAGTGGCAACTTGCCCAGGTTGTACTTCTCTCACACCTTCTGTACACCTCTCACCCCATGCATACCGAGATAGGATCCAGCCTTCCACAAGCATGATAAGGATAAGTGGACATACTAGTATTGCAAAAATAGTGAAAAACAGAGAAAGGCAATGGCTTGATTTTCTTCAGTAGTCATATTGTGGTTAGATTGAGATTAAACACTCAAGCCATTTTCAGCTCCTTCCTTCCAGTACTTTCAGAGTTCTGTGCTTTTTTCCAAAGAGTCAGGGAGTTTTATATGCGCCTTCTGGCAAAACGATACAAATTATTCGACAACTACAGCAGCAGTGGCTTTTTAAGCTGCAATGAAAACCAGGCCGTCGGCAGGAACAGACAGACAGATAAGGACTGAAATGAAGAGGGAAATCAGGTGGAGCGGCAGACAGAGAGAGGCAGATGGAGGAGAGGGGGGAAAGCAAGTGATAGTCCGAGACGGAGAAAGTGACAAAGTTATATGGCAGACGGAGAAAGACAGTGGGAAATGTGTGTGACAGAGAAGACTGGCACCATTACAGGGAGAGAGCAGCACTGTACAGTAAGTGACAACAGTGTGTTAGAGCAGTTTCTTGAGCTTAAGTAGAGAGCAAGGTGGCAATGTTATTAAGCACTCCTTGTTTCTATGTGCTGTAATAAAGCTCACTGTGGCCTGCTTCCCACCTCAGCCTTTCAGTGATTACAGTAAATATTGTAGATGCATGTATACACACACACACAGTATCAAAATAATGTCAGTTTGCGCTTCCACATACCCACATGCACAAGCGAACATGTGCACACACACACACTATAGCAGGGAAACATCCTCATTCACTCCCTTGATCTTTGACATGCAGCTGCACCCCAGCCAGGCAGTGAGCTGTTGTGTGTGTCCATCTTCAGTGAACATTTATGACAGATAGGAGACACTTTGAAGAGCCAGCGGCCATTACACTTCCCAAAGGAGCAACTACCTGGAACGACAAATCACTGCTCTGTTCATTTCTCCTCCTCCTCCTCCTCCTCCTCCCCTTTTTCCTTCCTTCTCCACAGGCTCCTGCCACAGCAGGGAGAGAGATTTAACATAACATACCGCTGTAAATGACAAAACCGTCAGGCATATGAGAAGAGAAAAAAAAGAGGAAGGGCGGATGGGTAGACGGAGCTGCAGAAGGGATTCAAAGATATTGGCAGATGAGACGGAGAGAGGCGAAATATATCAGACGTCCAGCCAAAGGTATGTACAGTGGATATGCATTATCCATGGTGTGAGCAGACTGGGCACATCTTTTGAAAAACAGACATGAATTAACACAAGCAGAGAAAAAGCCAGAAGAACCAGTAAATAAGAAATGGAAAGAAAAGAAGATGAAAAAAAGAAGGGTAAAATACCCCAAACAGATTATTTTAATGTAATCTATTTGATTACATACTGTGTACTGGGGGTTTTGCAACAGCCAAGTGGGTGCAAAGAGCATCAGTCTCAGTGAAGCTTCCCTTTCTAAACAAAGGTTAAATATAATCAAAAAGTGTCATTTTCATTGCCACAAAAGTCACTGCATCAAAGGGAGTGTTAGCGGTGATCAAAAGGAATGGCACCTTTTCACTGTCAAGAATGACTTTATCTGTGCTGCACTTTGCCGCGCTTTGTATGTGCACTTTATGTGGCTTTCAAAGTAAATTAGGCTACAAATCATTGACTGCCATCCAAAAGCTTAGAAACTCCATGTGATGCGAGTGACAGTCTGACTTAGATATGGGCTGTTCAAGCTGGAAGCTATAATAATGAATACAAATAAGTGATGAAAATTATCTAAACTGCACTTTTATTATAGATATTTTAAAAGGTGGATTAATGAAAGATGTCCCCATTGAAAACAATTGAACAGGCCTTTCTAATGTAGGGTGGTTGGAACATCAAATTGATAATAGCCTACATGGCTATGTCCTGCTCTCACATGATAGAAAACAAAACTGCAACCTATTATTAAAGGGCAAAGTAACCACTTCAATGGGCCTTTCTTATGGCTCTGTTATAGAAAAATAAACAGACAAATGTTAGATAAGTGATTGGATTAGAGGTTAGAAGTTGTGTATGGGTTAACAATAAGCAAATTAATGCAAAGCCTTCCCAAGTCAAGTGATTCCTAAGGAGTCTGTGTGTGTGTGTGTGTGTGTGTGTGTGTGTGTGTATAATGATGTGAGAGCATGTGACAGAGAGAAAGAAATGGTTTAGAGGTGAAGATGGCCAAAGTGACAGAGACAGATAGAGATTTCAAAAGGCTACCGTCTCTTATCAGCAAAGGTCACTCAAGCAATTACGTGACACATTGATTTATATCCCCTGAGGCAAACACTCCCACAATAGCAGGCGCAACACACAAACACACACGCAAAAACTCCAATACATACGCGGAGAACTGGTATCAATCTGCTGCAACCTCTAATTATTATTGTTTTCTGTGGAAGTCTTGTGGTTGGCTGAGATCATTAAGGTCTTGGCCACTGGGATGGGGCTGTTTTTAGTATCTCCACTATCTCTTTCCCACATCCTGACAAGCCAGTCCATTTGTTACATAAAACATCCGTCAGTCAGTCGACGCAGCCAGCAGCTCTCCTGTGCCCCTTTCTTTCTTGAATGATGTTTAAAGGAAAGGGGAAAGAGACAGTGTCGCTTGGCTCTTCCCCTCAGTCATATAGTAAATGTATGTGCATGTGTGTCCAAAGAAATTCTAGTAACAGATGTTTAAGGTGCGTAAGTGAAAGCTGATAAGATCACATGCACTAGCTGAATTGGATTAGAGGGAATTTTCTCCCACATTAGACTTGCATTGAAATGCATTACTCCTGCTAATGGAATAAAGAGAACACAAAATCAAGAACCTCTGATGCCCTCTGGGATATCAATTCAAGTGCTGTGGTATGCCATGTGAAACTCTATTCTCAAGTATGAAATTTTCAAATAAATAATGTTTTTGGTCAGGCAGAATACTAAAATGCTACTTGTAATTAGAGACCCTTGGCCCATTGACATTTTGGTAATTAATTTAAATAGAGAGCTAAGCTCAAATGTGTCAATGTACTAATGAGTCAGTCATTCCAAAAACCTCAAGCTGAATGGATGAATACAAAAAATAATGATTAAGGCCATGTCCGACTGACTTTAAAAAACCTGCATGAAAAACGGCAGCCCTCTCACTTTTTCCAATGGGGCCAGTGCGCTGATGCAGCCAGGGGGCCCCTGCTGCAGCACAAACCCACTGGGATCGTCTGGCAAAAAGATCTGAACCTCGCAACTTTTGCCAGACTTGGTTGAGATAACAAATACTATTTTACACTTAACATAATGTTGAAGAACAGGCAGCACTGTCCCAAGACTGAATGTCAGCCTTGTAAGATCAGGGCCCGAATGTATCAAGCATCTCAGAATCCCCAAACACATTATAGAGGAGAGAGAAAAAAAAACACAGTGAAAAGGAAATGGATAGAAAGAGATAGTCTGGCAAAGTTGCATTTCATCATTCCATTCAGTCTGGAGGTGTTGCTGCTCCAAAATGGATGGTCCAAACGTTGTCATCCTGTACTATTAGCTCCATATGCCATCACAGCGCAAAACTCCAAGTAACTTGTCCATGATTCAATCAAGCCATTTTCTGCCACATTTCGCTTCCGCCCTCCCAGGGGTAGAAGGTGTGTACTCATCAGGAGGTGAAAAGAATTCTACCCTGCCACTAGGCCCAACCTAGCCTCCACGATCAATGTGTAGATGCACACACTCTATAACACACACTAAACAGTATGTATGTGTGTGTGTGTGTGTGTGTGTGTGTGCTTGCAAGCATAGACAAACCAGCCACATGGTTTATTGCTGTCTCCTGCAGTGAGCCCCGGTTTTCCAGGGCATCTGTTCTTCAGACTCTAGAAAAACACACCTTACATTGGAAACCATAAACGCACAAACACACAGCTTGATCGCATTTAGATTCATGATAAGTAAATGTACATACTCCATAGACTCACAATAGCACACCTGCAAGCAGCCATGCCCCCACAACCAGGTTCTGACCACACACACGCACGCACACACACCACCACCACTTCAGGCTACAGTGACTGTACTTTATATGACATAATTATCTGAGGCAGTGTTAAACAATTACTGAGCCTTTAATGGATTTAATTGACTTCAACTGATTCATTAGTTGAAAACAATGGACAACTAATTGAATTTGAGCTCCAAATGCAAATAGGTGAAAAAGCAATAATTGTCCATACTAAGCCACTCTTGTGTGCACACATTACCAAAGCACATACACGCTGACTGCAATATAGTAAGTGTCTGCATTCACAGTGAAAGGGGGGACGTTTCTAACCAAATGCAGTACATTAAAATATATCAGTAAGGCTTATCAACAGCCATCATTAAGAAGCAATAAGATGCACAGAATATCACACTGAGGGCCATAGTTATGTGCAGGAAAGCACAGGCCATTTTTGCTCTGCCCATTTTATTGAATTTGCCCTCACAATCTGATGTACCAAAAATGCTGCCTGATGTACTTTGCCATCCAAGCAACACCAGGGAATAACACCTTTCAGGCACATTCTGAAATAAAAGAAAGCCCAGTTGGGTGGGTGGGGACTTGATTGAAATCACCAAGCAAAAGAAATACATAATATCGTCCCTGTTCTGCACACAAGTACTCCTTAATGAAAAGAACAACTCGCCCAAACAATAGTAAGGCCTTTCAGATCCACCTGAGAAAAGCCATCTAAATTTAATTCACTCCAGTTAATACTGCTTGCTACTAGAGTAATTAAACAAAAGTAAGACATAATAAGATACATAAAACAACCGAAAGGCTGTGAAAAACTGCATCCAAGTCACCAGAGAGCTGAGAGAGATGGAATAGTGGGATCAGCAGATGCTGAACGCTATAGATGTTGTTGATACAGGTGAAGTCTCCCTATAATACGGAGGTAACGCACAATGCAAATGTCTTAACAAAATGTGTGAATGGAAGGCTATAGTGATTTCACAGTTCATTGGACGTCAAATGTAATGAACACAAAACCACGACTTTCCATACCCTCTTTGCTGCGTCTGTTCATTTTCTGTTTTTACTTATTGTTTTGTTATTGTTATTTTCAACTTTTTGAGTGCAGCCCCTATCATTTTTGCGGGTCACTAATAGTAGAACATGTTAGAATCAGCTCAGGCATCTCCCTGCAATGTAACAATAATTTGCTAGAAGTTAAAATTAGAATGGAAGATTCTTTCAACGTCTGTCTGGGCAGCTTGCCCAGGTCAAGATCAGTATGTGGAGGAAAGACTGGATTCTGATTGTGACTCACATGAACCAAGCTTAGTATTCTATAAGCAATATCAATAAGCAAGGAACATTGACAGTATGTTCACCATACAGCTAATCTGCGTGGATACAATTGATGCTCTGCAAACATTGCTTACAATACTTTGCTTCTCCATTTGCAGTTCTTCTTGCTACTAGTTCATTTCTGCAGCTGGTCTGAGAAACACATCAAATCTGTCCATGGAATTGGATTCTAAGTTCAATTTGCTCTGTAGAATTACTGTTTGCCATCTCAACTTGGTGCCGATTGTGCTGTAATAAAGTTGTCAGAGGGGAGAGTGGGGTTTGGTGGTAAAGTGGTAAAGTCCTAGGTACACACTGTACTACTGTGGTAAACCTGAGGGGGGAATGTAAATCTGTGGTAATACTTTGGAACATTTCCTGCCCATTGCCATTTGGCTGAACAAAAGAGAACGCTGGATAGACTTTATAAATATTGGCAAATTGCAATGAATCCCTCAGAGATTTACGGATCGCTCCCTTGATGCATAATTATCTTTGCAGTTACGTAATTCTAAAGTCCTGTCCATACCATTATGTTTTTCATTTTTTGTGCTGTGGTTCATTATGTGCTCATTGAAATGTCTGTCAGAAATATCACAGAAAACAAAGACAAACTGGACTGAAAAGGCGAAACAAGGTGGCATCCAATAATGTTAACGGTTCCAGTATAATAAAAAAAACGTGTACAATTTCATGTAATATGTTACGTGGATTCATTAACTCTGAAAATGAAGATATCAGTTGTTAAAAAAAATATTTTTCTTAATCTGTTCCCTTTTTTCAGAAAATCTAAATACATGTTACTGAGTTACTTGTAAAATATGTTATTCTTTATGTAACTGGGCACATGCATGTTTATCTGTATGATATGCCAGTGTGTGTGTGCGCATGTAAAGTAGTGTTAGAATATGATCTGTGGAGTGGAATAATTGATATTACATGATTAAGTGATGTAATTGGTCTGTCTGTCATTGTTGATTGCTGCACCAGGAGACAGCTAAGTCTGATTGGCCTCCCTGTGCGAGAAACATCCTCTTGATACGTGCGTCTGTGCGCCTGTGAGTGTGTGTGTGTGTGAGTGTGTGTGCGTACGCGCATTCACATCTGCAAGCAGCAATAACATCACTTTGCAGTAATATATATTCAGATGCAATGTGAAATATGAGAGGGAAAGAAATCATATTTGATATATCCATCATAACCAGGAATTGACTAAGTAAGGGCGAAGGAAGGCAGTGTGATGCATGGATGAGCCAGGACCTTTTTCATTTTATTTTCCTCGCTGTAATTCTCATTGCTCTACTTCTTTATGGACATTTCACTGACGGCTCAAGCCATCGTGAGGCCATGCATCAAATAAGTGATCCACTTTTCAATAAAGCCAAATCAGTGTTCACTTGGGTATGAATTCAAAGAAGGGAGTTTATTGAAAAGCGCTGGCGCGTACAGGAAAGTTCTTACGCATAATGCAAAAGAAAATGGGACAATAAAGAACTAAAATGGACAAAGTGTGAGTAATTCTGGAAGTGCACGCTTTACTCTTTGGTAACCTTTATCCTCTTGAGATTTTTTAAGACATAATTGGCAGATTAATCCAGTCACACTGCGATCTGTGCCATGTAGCTGAATTCCACAAAACAATTTCATGCTAGCCTTAGAATAATGTTCCCTACAAGTCAGTCAATCAGCATGGTAGCGATTTCTGGATTATGTCATTTGGAATGTCCTAAGACTTACAATAATTATGGACAATTAAGGAGCGCACAGAATGGGTCCAATGGCAATGCTCAGTGTTCAAGAAGTAGCATGTTTCATTTGGTCCAGAGGACTGTAGCAACTATTAAGCCATCTTTTGAAGCTCAGCCAGAGAACTAGCCGAAGAGGATACATCGCCATGTTAATTTAGCTCAAGCTTATTTAAACCTACTTTCTGGGAAAATTGTGGGAGGGAGGGAGGGATTTGCTGAAATGAGCCTGGCTTGGCCAAAAATCATGCCTTGTGGAACAACTCTCAGCAGTCACTGTTTGTATTTCAAAGTGTCCTATTGGTCACTCTCATGTAACAGCTTGGTTGCACGTGTTGCACATCTTAGTTTCAAACAAACTCTTATATGCAATGTAAATATTCAACCAAATCTAATTGAGTTGAATCCAAGGATTGCTTCAAAATCTGATGGCCTTTCACCTACAGATAAATAACATATTTAAATCTTCAATTAAATGACTATAACCCAGTGGTCATGAATCTGAATTACTTAAAATTCTGTATTTTGCCCTGACAATTAAAGATTCCTTAATTTGAAACACATGCATTTGTTTTGCTTTAGCTAACTAATTGAACTAATGAGAACATGTGACATGAACACAACTAAACAAACAATATTGTATTGTTGCAGGCTTGTACTGTAAGCACAGCACAGCCACTGTCAGGGAGGATGAACCTTTTTTACAAACAGTGAGAAAAAGTGATCTGAATAAAAGGTGATGTAAATGCATATCATATTGAACAACGGTTCCACAGGTTTTATTTTTCATTTTCACATCAACAACAAAGGTCTAGGAGGAAAAGCAAAATATGTCATGATACTTAGGAGCTCTTTCCCTTTTTGCATCTTTTTTTCACTATTTCTGTCAGCCTAGGGCAACAGACAACGGTAGGTGTAGCAGTGATTCTGTTTATTACAGCTGTCAGTCACGACTGTAATTATCAGAAGCAATAGGCAACGGCCTAAACACACTATATCTCATACACACACGCATAATCAATCATGTGTAATTATGGTGTATGGAGGAAAATATCTTGCAGTCAGGAACGTTTCTGCATAGTGAGAGTCACAGTATGACACAATAATAACCATCATTAAGGTATAAAGACAGAGGCTTGTAGTTCTAACAAATCTCGCTTTCTCTACCCATCATTAACTCAACTGTGTAGGTGTGTATGTAAATGTGCATGCTTCCTGTGTGTCTGTGCACTTGTTTGAGTGTCTACAACCTTGAATGTGAGTTTTCATGAGGTATGATGTCAGACCATGTTCATGTGGATGTTTCAGTTGCTTCCTCCTGTATAATAAAGGTATAATAAACTATATTGATATAGCACTTTTTTTAACAATGTTACAAACTGCTTTACAAAAAGAGGCAGATTATGTGTGCTGCACGTGTTGGTCTCTGCTCAGTCGTCATCTACTTTTTTAATGATTCTAGTCGTAATGAGAGGGTAGATGTGCAGACCAAGATATGTAGTACCATTAGAACTCAAGCCCGGTGAATTCCCTCTGATTGTGAATCAAGCAGTGTGGAAAAATGTCATATTGCACAAATAGATGACAATGGCAGTTCAAAATGTTTACAAAGACAGACTGATCTGATCAGAATGAGTAATCATTCATCATAAAAAATAAAAGCCTGTGTGTGACTGTGTGCATGGTCACACAGTGTGCGTGTGTGTGTGAGTGTGTTTGGGTGCACTGTGCATTTGTGTGAGTTTCCCTTTGCAGGACATGAAGGGTAATTGCAGCTTTTGTTGAATGTTGAAGGCAGGTGGTGAGCCATCTGGTGACGGCAGGTAAGAGAGAAGGATGGAGGGGCTTTGGGGACAGAAGAGTGCTGAGTGGAGGAGGAAGGGATGGATGCCCCCCTCCATCAATCACACATGGATGAACAGCAGGCACATGGGCAATGGGAGGGATTGGAGGATGGGGTAAGGACAGGGGAGAGAATGAGAGATAGAGATAAAAGGGAGAGAGTTACTTTGGGAGTTGTCTGATCAGTGTGTGTATGTGTGTCTGTGTGTTTGTATGTGTGTGTGTACATGCGCACATGTGTGGCTGTGTGCATGCTTATGTGACAACCACGGAATAATGAAATAGCAACAGAAAAAATATTAGAATATTTTACATAGTTACATATTATAACCCTAGTTCTATGAGCAGGTACAGCACTGTTCATCTGTTCACCACACAATCAGGAAGGGGAACTAGGTTTGCTGGTTAGACACTTGACCTGGTATACAGTTATGATCACTTTTATTCAATTTCACAGAGGCTGCAACCTGGAATGGGCTTTATATGTTAAAGCGACATAGCCCGATTGCTCCACCACCTGCTGTGACACATACATCAAGTAGAGTACGTGCAGTTGTCACAACGCTTCGCACCCTGACTGATAGCAATGAGAAAGGAAATCAGGCCTGAAACACTCTTGAGTGCCGAGCCACAATGTAGATAGTGAGAGGAGAGAATTTGTTATTCCTGCTGGGGTCCGAATATGACAGACCCGTGTGTTGCCCACTGAGTGGTGACTTGTCAGTGCAAAACACCAAAGACGAACGAAACTTGCCGCACAAAGTCATCAGTATGCTTGCATCAATGTGCACCATGTATTCACATACAGTATTTGCCTGTACATATCTGCATTTGTGTGTGATTGTGCTGTAGAGTCATATTCATGTGAGTGTAACGATCCTTCAGCGATAAGGGTTACTTTTCTAGACAGTCGACCCCGTTAAATGGATCTAATTTTACGATAGGATAGTGCAAAACTGCCATAAAAATCTGCAACAGTAAGGAGTGAAATTAAGTTTAAATGGCTCAATTAGCCGTTGTACTCTGACTGGCGAGCACAGTAGAGCGGAACTTCTCTAATGATTGATATGTGACATACACATAGTTTCACACACAAATACAGGAATCTGCATGACTAGAAATACGACAGTCCTTGAAGTTGTGTGTGCATGCACATAGTTTGCACATGAGACACCAATCGCATCGCATGGTAGTGTCTGCACATAGAATATATCCAACTTAAAAACTTTACAGTCCTATGGAAAAACCTTTCTGCGGTTTTGTGTATTTCTCTCCACTTGACTGTATTGTGAGATCCTGGGATGAGTACATTCCATTAAAATATTATATTGAAAAATGTTGAAAAGCATCAGCAGAATATTCAGACTCTTTTCTGAGAAGTTGACATTGTAATGTGTTATCATGTCACCATAGGCTCTGACATTTTCTGTATATATATTTAGTCAATACATCCACACACTGTCTGCACTCCTAAGTATGTCATCTTAAATGGATTTAAAGTATGTTCAGTGCTTCTTGTAAGAGCCTTTAAAGTCTCACATGAAATGAATGTCATTTCCCAAATTGAGTGAGGTATCACCAATCAGGAGTGTGTTGACACCAGAGATTATTTCTGGCTTTATGCAAATGCGGCCTGGAGATGTTTGGATATTAGCGGTATTCCACTCTTGCTGAACTTTGCATGGCAGGTATTTGATTGGCAGGGCAATTATGAATAAGCATGCATAAAAATAGTGTCCTGGGACTAGTGCATGGGTGAGGAAGGAGGAAGCAGTGGGCAGGTGAATAAATGGGTAGCTGAAATCAGGGAAGGAAAGGTGAATCATGTTGTTTAACAGGAGGTTATTACTGTTACTTTAAACTTTAAGTTACAGGCCAGCCAGTGTCTCATTTTCCTCAAGCATGTCAAGGTCCCCATCTGCACATTATCTCTTGATGAACTAAATAGGCCACAGTTCACTGAGTGCACGCTACCTGGTAGCCTAAATGAATTATAAATAAACATCAAAAGCTATTTTCAGCCTATTCAATTATTTTTAACCTAATTATTTTACACTAAAATGATAACAACAGACTCAGAGCTGACCAGCGCCTGCCCGTATTTATATGATTTCCAAATCAACTGGTGATTCCAGAACAAGAACTGTTGATACAACAAGTTCATTCATGCATACAATGTTCATTCCTTGGCAGTCCCATGTCCCGACTATTTATTAGACCAAACATATGGAAATATGCCAATTCTGATATGTTCACACTCAAAGCCTATCAAGCGTTAAACACAAAACATGGCGGAGTCATTAGGTAGGCACGTTCAAATTTACTTCCTTTTTTATAAGTCATAAAGTTTTTTAAACCATTCATATGATTATTAAAACAGAAACACATTTGTTGAGAAGAATATATTTGAATATATTTATTTTATTTTATTAGTATTTTATTTCTAACATAAAAAGCCTATTGCTCAAACTTAAAATTTATTCTGGACATAATATAAAATAAGAAGCGCTTTTCTTCTTATAAAAGTAACACCAGCGATTGTCTGATCAGTCGTATGTTTTTTCCATACTGTACATCCACATGTGCATTCACCTGTGCATTGAGGTCACTTACTCAAGTCGTGTCTTTCACTCCTCCTCTCTGCCGCTTCCGCAGTAGAAAGATGATTCAGTACATTCTGTAGCTTTGATGTGCCAAGGGGCGTCCACAACAGACAGCTCCCATATGTATAGTCTGATAGTTGTATCCCCAGCTTCCAAACAACAGTCCCACAGTACAGATGAGAGACAAGACAAACCATACGGGAAAAGTTCTGACATACTGGAAGTCATCATCAAGTATCTGACTGGCTGTACGAATGCCTCTCCGTATATCTGTCACAGTTCTGTCTCCCTCTTTGTCTTCCTCTCGCTCTCAGTCATTTGGTTTAGCTGTCTGTTGGTATGTACAGTGTTTATTGTGACAGTGATGCCTTTGCACCCCACAGAGCAGTATCCGCATCCCTGCATTATAAATGCAGCACCGAGAGCAGTGCACACTCGAACCAAGAGATCCACGCCACACAAGGGAAACGAGGAGCTGCCATATGGACCAGGACTAGCAGCTCATCAGGTCACACCGCTGACAGCAATCCCTTGTCAGGGCTATTACCATAGACCACCTACAACACCAGGGGAGCCATGACTACAAATTCACGACAATGCACCATACTTGCCCTCAATGAATGGCCCCAGGCACCCCTGCCAGCTATCTGAAAGTTCACAACATTTATGTGGCAGAAATAAAGTGTATCTTTAGTGACCAGAGGGTAACTCCTGTTTGGTGCCTTACTTTATGACATTCAAACTCAATCTCACTCTTTATCAGACACCATTTCAAAACTCTGTTAAAAGTGAGACCATCTCCAGGTAGAGAGCAGTGCACAAACGTTTCTGTGATTTCGGAAACATCAGCCACACCTTTTACGTCACGTTATCCACTTTTAATATGAAAAAATAGCTAATGCAGGCCTTGCGTGACATGGTGGTGTGCCAACTTTCTGAAGTAACCAATAAGACAGGTAAAGGTGTTGTCAGAAGATATAACTGAGAAGTACACATCTTCATACGTTTAATCACAGCGACTGAGTAAATGCATGTTATTTGCTTCAGTAGCAAACATTGTTAAAATAATGTGCATCTTTTTCATTGGTGAATGCAGGAATCATTATGACTTGACTCGCAATGAAATTACTTTGCAAGATAGACTTTTTTTGCAAGGTGCATGCACACACAAACTCATACCCACACTCAGGCCAAGGGAGTTAATGAATAGAGTTGGGGTTGATGGTGGCACTCAGTGTATATGTAGCTGTCACACAGCGTTAGTGTTAGCACCGGGGTCAAGCGGAGCCAGAATGAGCCCTGACTTCCTCTGAGTTAACACCAGCTCATTAGTCAAGTAGAGCAGGGCCGTCACACCTCAGCACACACACTAATTCCTTCTGTCTCTTTCTCTGCCCCTCGCTCCATGTCTGTCTTCCTATGTCTGCATGTAGGACCATCTCTCTTTCTCGCACACACACCGGCATTAAGCCATGAAGGCTCTCACATAGGCAGAGTCATGGTTCATTGCAGAGGGGGCAAGGACCTGTACGGGGCCCTTATACAGCCTTTACACACAACTTACACAACTTAAAGAGACAAACAAGCGTGCACCTGCACTTGAAAGTAAGAGGTCACGTTCTATGAAATGACACGGTGACGCACATACGCACACACACTTACGTTTTCTGGTATTTTATTTCCTTCTCTTTTTCCTTTTTAATGTCATTATTACCTGACGCTTTGGCAAAATTGCCAATACAGCATATTGAATTGAATTGAATGAATTTGAGAGAGAGAGAGAGAGAGAGAGAGAATTTAGACAAAAAGAGAGGCGAGTTGTCATTTTGCCAAAATGAATGCTCAGTTCATATGCACAAAGAAACATGCCAGTTTTAATTCAGAAATAACAGGGAACTTATGTCAAAAGTTGGACCCTGAAATTGGCATCTTTCCTGGCCTGATTACAAATCTCACTAAGGACCCCAAAAATGCCAGAGAGAGAGAGAGATTGACATCGGTAATGACGTGCTGATCTGGACATTTTTATTTCACAATGTTACGAATAATAGTGAGGGAAAAAGAAATACAGCAGACACGCTGTGATCTTTTAAAACTCCCGGCATTCAATTGCCCTATGGGGCCATATTAAGGGGGTAGTATGGGGTGGAATCAACGACAATACAAACAAACTGTTTTCAAAATATTCAACCGGTCAACCATCATGCATGTTCAGTCAGGAATACTGGGGCCAACGTGGGTCCCTTTGTAACTGGAGAAAACCGTGGCTCTCATTTAGTTCATGCCCCCCTCCATACAGCTCTCATACTTGGTAAAGTTTTTTTCTTACCAAGCATAAGTAATGCAATGCAAGCTTTTAGTATTAGAAAGAAACAGAAAGGACTGGATTTATGTAACTACTCATACAATACTTTATATTCAATTAACCCATTCTATTTCTTTCAATAGAGGCCTTGAACGATGCAATGGCTCAACTTTGTATTATTCATCCATTGCCATTGATCCATGGATTAATGAACATATTATTTCCATCAACATTATGCACATCTCTGGTTTCTCTCTTACTACTAAGCACTTTAAGCAATAGGAAAATCCAATAGAAACCCATAGGTTTTGTCCAATCATTTAACCCTCTGCCTTATCCAAATCAATCAAAGCAGTCCTGACTAACTCTATACAGATGCGCCATTTATGATTATTATAATATTACTGGCTAGTGTTATTTAATTTCTGTACTGAGTGAATGCAAAAATGTGCCTTCAGTCTCTTACTTTAACTTATATTTTTATTGCTTTTATTATCTTCTGTCTCTCCTGCATCTCACCACACTCCCCTCCTTAGCTGTGCTTTCACTCTCTCTTTTCTGCTCCTTCTCTTCTTTCTGTCTCTCTCTCTCTGTCCTCTCCCAGTGACTTTGCTCATGCTAATCCAAATAGGTAGTTAATTATAGACTGTGGGTCTAATGGCATCGAGTAATTATAGAACTCCAATGAGAATTCACTGGTCACCCCCACCTTCTCAATCTCTCTCTCCGATACTTCTACAACTTTTGTCTTTTCATCTCTCTCTCTCTCTCTCGTGTGTACTTCTCATTTTCCATCTCCAGTTCACATCTTTATTTCAACAAATACAAAAAGAGAGTCAGTATCAGCAACATTTGGCCTGTTAACAACAAGTAGCAGGAAAGGTCATGGGGCCTAGAAAAAAAATTAGCATTCTTCCTCTGGGGACAATGAATATTTGCATAAACTATTATGGCCGTATGGTTAGGAGAATGTTGAGATATCATCTGGAGTGCTGGATGACTGTACCAACATACTGAAAGAAAGCCCAACCATAGGCCGATGACATATATTTTTATAAAATTGCCATATACTTTTGGGAGAACATCATGTACTTTATGTAAAGAGGGATCGGTATGGTGGAGTGTGGTGAAACACTAAAAACAACTCACTTTCTCTGGTTGGAGATGTATTTCATAGTCTGCTGTTAAGAAATGTTACATGTGTTTGCCAGGTTATGAATGCCATTTAATCCCATCACCAAATTAATTGTATACACATATTTGTATTTCTTTCTGCTTGCCAAGAATAACGAGATTATATAACAAAACCAAATGTTACATTGTCTAGCGTTTGTTCTGTAGTTTGAACATGGGTATTTCACCTTAAACAAACCCAGCTTCTTTGAACGTAATGAGAAAATCATCTTTGTTTGGATTGGAGGATGCCTTGTGTTTCATATTTCAGTGCCTTTGGTCAGCACTTGCCAATCCTTGCTATAAGGAAGATCTAGGTTGCAAGACCTTTTCACATACAGCATCCCAAAGCTTGGAGTGTTGTGTCTTTGCGTATCACCACCTTGGTCGTGCATCTTGAAAATAAGAGTGATAATGTAATTTTGCGCTATAATATTTTTCCAATAGTCTGAGTAAATCTGTGGAACAATTGTCTGATTTACCCAAATAACAGGTCTGTTATTTTATCAAACCAGTCTGTGTCTGACTGCATTTGATTTAGAATGAAAACATAACAAATTATGCATGAAGAGCAGGCTGTCAAGCGTTTTAATAACCTGACAATTGGAAGCGAACACACAGACACTCTCACGCACACACACTTTCAAAAGAGAGAGATAGGATGTGTAGGATATACCAAGGGTTCATACAAAATCGTGAACATTTGGAAAATGCTTAGTTTTAACTGTTGTGTTTTCAAGGTTAGGAATATGCTTGAATTCTAACATACTTCTAGAAAAATGCTTGATTTTCAACATAATCTGGTGTTTCATCTATAGAATCACTCATGCAAACTGAAAATGTTTTCAAATGTTTTAATATTTAAAATAAAATATTATCATTTAGATGTGATGATAAAGGCTTTGAGAGTCTGGAAATATTTGGCTTAGGTATTGTGAAAGTGCTTGAATTGTATTCTTAAAAAGCTGTACATACCCTGTATACCATGTTTCAGTCACTACATTATGATTGTAGTCAGAAATGTGCTAAAGAGATTTTAGGATGATTACTATGACAGCTAGACAGTAATCGTTCAGAAAAACAGTGAGCTTAAACTCAAAAGACAGTGAAACAAGCAACTCATGGGGGTTCAGGCAGAGTGTCATCAATCCGAGGGTCGGGCAATGGGTGGGCAGACAGAATCAGGCAGGCAAAAACAAAGGCTGGAAAGCTAGGCAGATGCAAGCTAGACACTGACAGGGAATGAGTGGAGATGGACTGGTATATATACTGCCAGGTCGATTAGGGAAATGAGGTGGGTGAGTGGGCGGGGAAGGTCAGGTGTGAGTGGCCGGGTCTGAAATGACCTGAGAATTATTAAAAGGCAAGAGAAAACAGAGCAGGCCACTGAATGAATACTAAGAGCTCTCAGTGATAGTTTAGTCAATCTTTTTTTTATTTCCTGGGAGTTGTATTATAAAAACACTTTCGCAAGTGTTTTAAACAATTAATTCATCAATTAAAAGGATCAGGACAACAAATAGAAAGATTATTGTATTGTTACAATATGCAAAGACATTTGTTACCAGCTTGATTTTCACCATGGCCAAAGGGAGTGTGTGCAAGAAATAGAAAGATGGTAGGCATAACATAATGAAAATGGAATCGTATTATTGTCTTGTTTTTTTATTACTCCACAAATTAAGCTAATAGTTGTTGAAAGGTTGTTACATTATTTCATGAATTCCAAGTTGCTTCATTATCTTTCTTCCCCTCAGAATTCATGACTCATGCAAAGGTAAAAAAAATTTAATAAAAAGCCATTCTGGTCAAATAATACATATACATTGCAGACCAACAATACTGAAAAGAGTCCAATGTAACAAATTAAAAAAAGAAATAAAAAGCATGACATATCTGCCTTGCAGCTGTAAGATACAAGTATTTTTTATATAAAAGAAAACTTAACATGGTTCCTAAATGTATTCCACAGCAGCCACTTGCAGTTGTTTGCAGTGATTAATTGTGTGTTGCTTCATAAGTATTCAGTTAATTTGCAACACAAAATAATGCTTGTCAAAATTACTCACTGGAGGCGCGTATCAGTGTCATGAAGCTGTTGACTTTGTCTCAAGTGTAAATGCTTGATTGTGATTTGGAAAGACTTCACTCCTGGTGTGAGACCTACCCTGGGTAAAGTGGGACCTCTCCTTCCTTTCCCTGTGGCGAGACATTCAATACATGATACTGAACAGTGAAAACTCTTAGTACTTTGAAAGTCTGTGTGTGTCTCTATGTGCATGCATGAACAGGATGCATTCAGCTGGAAATGACTTGAATAAGATCCGACACTGCACACTTTTTGAGATTTGATTATCTGGTTTGTTCGACTACAGCTAGCTGCCTCCGTACATTGCATAGGATACAGTATTACAGATAAATATACAGTGGCAGTCCTTGTTTAATTCCATGTTAAAATTACATAGTTTTCTTAGTAAGCTTGGACTTTTCTGTGGATCATTATAATAATAATAATAATAATAATAATCTTTATTTATAGAGCACTTTTCTAAAACCAAGTTACAAAGTGCTTCACACAGGCAAAAACACAATAAACACAATAAAGCAAGCAAACAGACAATTAGTAAGAATCAAGAAGTATGAGGAAAAGCTTTCTGATAAAGGTATGATCGTTACTGTAGCAGAGGTCTACATCTGCAGGTAAAAAACAATTCTCTTAAATGTCACCTTCTCAAAGAGTTTCCTTCCATTAATCAACCTCAGGAGTTTAATTTCACTGACCTTTACAGTTAAGCCCAATTAAAATGATTAAGTTGTGATATATATGCCTGTATCTCATACAGCAGCAGGCTGATCGATCATTTATCTTTCCTTGACACTTCCCATTGAAACAGATGTGAAATTTGGCTAAATTACACCAGCACGCTGAGCTTTTGTTACATGACAGATATGTCTATCTGCGTACCCCCTACATCCTGTACCACTTGTTACGTCTTGTTTCACTTCATTACAAACATACTCTGTACTCTGGCAAAGGCCAGTGGAAACAGACATGTTCCTGGCAGCATCTTCAGACTATTTGTGCTTCATGTCATGGCTTACTGCCCTTCTGGAAATATTAAATAAGAGTGTGGACAGCAAGGTAACCAGTCAGCTGCAATTTTGGGTTCACTGAGACAGTGTAATAATATTCCACTAGTCCCAAAGGACTAAAAGTGTAGCAGGATGTCACTACATACACCATTACAACACCACACTAGAGACATGCAGTGTTCGCACCTGGCAGGATGCTATCTATTCCAAAATATGATCCTGCTATTAGATTTGTCTTTCCATTCTCCAGCCACCCAGTTTTGGTGTGCTCACCATATCTCCATCTTCGTGTTTGAAGTCGACATCAGTCGAGCCATAGTATTCTTTGATACTCTCCACTAAGTGCTGGTGCTGTGTGCAGATTTAGTTCATTACATTTTAGAGGTATTTTTTACAATTACAAGAACAGCAAATTAATTTGTAGAGGCACCTTTTTCGCCCCTTTAGCACCTGCGGTACTTATGCGTCAGACTTGCGAAGCCAACCAAATGTACTGATACACATTAAGGTTTTACTGCCGTTTATGATCGAGGCCTCTTTCGCTACAGCACACATGCTAAATGTGAGTGAACACATTAATGCATACACACACACACGTCTTCCTCAAATACACTGCACCACACAGAAACATACAGTGGAGTTGCTCAGAATGCTTGAGGCAAGCATGCGGAGTCCAGGGATTACAAGAGAAAGACAGTTTGAAAATAAATAATCAATGAGTGAAGCATAAGAGATATCAGTCATCAGTAGTAGTAGACAAATATGTTGTATTATCCATACCCAAGGTCATATACTGTGCTTACCAAAGTTTACAGACAAATACATGTTACACCCTCCATCCTTCTTAGCCCCTTTCTTCCTCCCTACAGCCTAGATTTGTGTGGTATCCCTCTATAATTCCCATAATGGTGGTGTCAGGTTTGGTGCTGAAGCATCTGAGTGGCTTAGCTGTCTTACCGGCAGCCTTCCAAACCAGCTTTACTGTTCCTCTCCCAGGGCAGTCCCGTTCCAAACTGAGACTTATGTAAGTCTCAGTTTGGAACTCAGTCCAAAATAATTGCCTACTATCACCTTAAGAATATATGAAGAATTGAAGGACTTATGTCTCAGCAGGATTCAGAAAAACCTGTCCAATGCATTAATCTTCACAAGGATTCAGTACTGTAACACCGTCTTTACAGGTCTCTCCAAAACCTGCAGCTGAGTCAGATCACTGCTGCCCGAGTCTTCACAAGACCAGGAAAGTGGATCACATCACTTTGGTTCTCAGATCTTTGAGCTTCCTTCCAGTTTATCAATTAATTTATTAAAAAAAAAAAAAATAGTCTGTTGCTTTATGAACCACTGAATGATTTAGGGCCAAAACACATTTCTGAACTGCTGCTCCGTTATGAACCATCCAGACCTCTCAGATAGTCTGAGACAGGTCTGCTTATTGTCCCCAGAGTCAAAACTTAATATGAGAAGCAGCATTGAGTTTTTATGCAACATATGCAACACATCTGGAACAAACTCCCAGAAAACTTGACGTCTGCTTAAACTCTCAGTTTGTTTAAATCAGGATTTTGGATGTTTCTGATTGCCACTGCCTTTACCAAATTAAATTTGGTAAAAAATTGATAATATCGTGCAATGCACTGTAGCTGCACTGTAATTCATGTTCTCTCTTACTCTATTTTAGCTTATTTTTATCTTCCATTTTATCGGTATCACTTTCATATCCTATTTCTGTGTGTCTTTTTTATATTGTCTACATATATTGCCTTGTTTCTTTTTTATCTCGTCTTAATGCCTTTTATGTCTTATGTAAATCACTTTGCATCGTGTTGTTAAAAGGTTCTGTACAAGTAAAACTGCCTTGCCTAAAATAGAGGATTTCATTACTTTGGACATTTTATAACAAACATTGCAAATTGACTGTTATTTGTGAACTGAAATGACTGACACATTATTTGTTCCACAGGGTCCATTAGTAGCTGCTCTGGAGCTTTGATGGTGTCACGCAGTCATCCTCACCAGACTGCGCAACTCCAAAGCTCACCTACTGACTGGACCTTGTGGTAAGATTGTTTTGTTAACTGCTGTTTCCAAGGTCAAGAAATAACTTTCAATCTCAACTTTTAAGACAACATGCATGAGCATTTCTTAAAGTCCTTATAAGAATGGAAATTTGAACATCTACTGGGCAGTACCGTCTGCTCGTGGGTTGACTGATAGGCTCCAGAGAAGCGGCTGAGTGGACCTTGTGGTGAGATTGTTTTGTCAACATTTTCAAGGATGACTTTGTTGACTTATGCTCTCATTAGTTATTGCGACTTCCTGCCCTTGCTTGGTAACCACTGACCCTCACCGCCTTTGTTTGTTTACCTTTGTGCACAGCATGATATGATTGGGATTGATTACCAGTCATACTGAATAAACTGCAAGGCTTTGCCCATAGCAAGATTGAACACAACTCTTTCCAGGGTCACCCTAAAAAGAGCTCCAATGTGATACCATTGTGCTATGCAGTGCTTGTCAACAGGATTCTCAGGCCCAGCTTTTTGGCACTGTCCAAGATCTGCTGCTGCTGCTGCTGCTCGCACCTTCGAGAGGGGATAATAATGCCATGTTGTTTGGTGTACCCAAATGTTTTCGCACCCTTTTCTGCTAAGGCATCATTCTGTACCTCACTGACCCTAACGCCCATGTTGGTGAGGCAACATGGGTGTAGTGAAAGACAGATGTTCTGCACTTTATACCACCTTCTGTCTGAACATAGCTAACCACAGTGTGGAGAAAGGCAAGGCTGTCAATAACTCGTCTCATCCTTTGGCATTAAACACTGCAGATTGCAGTCCTGGGTGGTCTGGGAGTATCAGCATATCCCTGATCTAGCTGACCTGTTTGGCAGTTTGGTCTGCACTTAGGGCTGGTGAGAAGAAGTGGGAGAAGCAGACTCACTATATGGGATGCACTGTTACTGTTCCTTATGAGCTGACATCATACATGCAAATTTAGTTTTGTGGATTTAACTAATCATTTTCTCCCACCCTTAGTGATCTAAAATGTTAATGTCTAACCTGTTAATATTGCTAACAACATCACATTTGCATAAATGGGGTTGTTTAAGTGGCAGTGAAGAAATGATAAATAAAATAACGTGTATGTTTGTGTAAAATAAGTGCATAGTGCAGTGATAATTCTAGTAATTCAGTGCTAAAAGACAATTTGCAAGGATTTATACAAGAGTCTAGTATGTGTGTGTGTGTGTGTGTGTGTGTGTGGGTGTGTGTGCGCGTAAGACAGAGATGGATGGAGTTTCTGGTATAAAAACTAAAGTTAAATGTCACACCTGTCTGTCACAACACACCTGCTCTCACTGATGCATCTGCTCTGACAGGCTGACATTTTCACACCTCGACAGACAAAACACGCACGTGCATCCGCACAGACACACACGCACATACGTGCACACATATACAGTATGAATCCAAATCCATCCTGTAAGGTGAAATCTAAGCAGCTGCATGTCAGTGATCATGACTCATTTCAGACTGCGCTAGGATTAAAGCTATTGGTTATGTATGCTATTTTGTAGCGCTGTCTACTCTAAGCAACAATGACAGTCTGTTGGTTACCAGTTTTTCCCCTGTCATCATATGTCTAGTATCATATCAGTCATGTCAATATCCTCTTTCTAGCATCACTTTAGCATCTGTGTGACACTTATTTATGTAGGCAAGTGAGAGGCATGTTTAGATTTGTTAGGTGTCCCCCTTCAAGCATACAAGCATGGCTGCCAGAAGAGACTGAGCATGTTTGAGAGCATTTGCTTTTAGGACTATACCATCATACTGATGAATTCTTGTTTATCATTAGCTAGAAAATGTCTAGTAAAATCATTTAACAGAACAACCCAAGCATAGGTTTTCACACCAGTGGCACCACAGTTCTGAATGTGATCGCTCTGCTGCATTTCACATTTTGCCGTTTAGTCTGCGCTGGCAGATATGGACATACATGCTTTAGCATGGTGTCGATCCAGTCAGTAACATAAAGGATGTTTCTGAGAGCCCACACATGCTCCCACCACTGGCTTCTTCCAGGTATATCCTCTTCTCTCTTTAAGCCACATATATCAATATAATCACTTTTCAGAGCTTTGTATGTCACTCGTATGTGGACGACAAGGTTCTCGTGTTTGCCTTCTGAAATTCAGGTGGCATATCTGCAGTGTCTGCATGCCTGGCAGATAGACCTTGAGCGGCGACCTTGCCAAGACTGAGGTGCTCCAAATCCCAGGAAAACATGGTGAGGTGACTTGGCCTCTCAGTCTCAGAGGAGGACATGCTGGTAGAGCCCATGTTCTACATGTTCTAGTAAATCGTAGATTAGAAGATTGCATTAAAGTGCCCCGCTGGCCAGCATTTCTTTTCAGGCAATCAGAGGGGCCTGATTGCCTGCCAGCTGATTTGAAACCGTCACTCACACGTTAATCTGCTCCTGTGCTTCCTCCACTGTCCCGTTGTAGTACAATATTCAAGATCCAGTACCTATCTATTTATTATTTCCAATCTGCTACTTGTAGTATGCATTCAAATTTAAAATAGGCTTAATCACACATATTCTTACCAGAGAACTGCAAATAATACAGTATAATGGTTGATGCTTACCTATTCAAAATGCAAATGAGGGCGGGTATGATTTTATCTTTTGCTCTTACGCTTTGCGGAGTCAACATTGATGTAGTCACAAAAAGGATACATAAACATGCCCCTCCCAATACACACACATATGAACACAGCCATATTCTATTTGTTATCTTCAGAATGTGTCATGCCTCTGAGGTGTGTTTAGTAATCCAGGAAACACTGTCACTTACTGTAAAAGGATATGACAGCTGCCAAAATGTTTTATTCTCCGTCTACCTTTCTGTCTCTCTCTTCTCAATCTATCTCGTCCTTCGTGTATACCCTGAATGCCAAGGCATCTTATCTAAAGCAGTATCGAGAAATTTTAAGACAGGGGTCCAAAAAAGTACCTTTAATAATGGACATGATCTCCTGTGGCCTTTTGCAACCGTTCAAAAAGAGAGACATTTTGGCAGGTTTTGAGGCATTGTTATTCATTAAAAATGGCTAATCCCAGTTTAGGCAAAATTGTGATTGAGGATTAATTTACCTTAGGAGAATATGTTTGACCCAACTGTGGACATGAAGTAGCATCACAGGTTTATCAGGATCACTTCTGAGATACATACCTAGTTGAAGAGTAGGGGAAGTTGAGCATAGTGTGCCATGGATTTGTGGCAAGGAACGGTGTACACACTCCCCTGAATTCTTTCAATTCTGTGTTGTTCTGTCTCAGTGTAGAGTATGAATGGGCAGCGCACTATACTCTTCTCAGGTAATCCACACAGGGACAACTTTTCTCCACAAAATGTACTCTCCAGGATTTCATTTTATATAACCGGGAGAGTCCCATTGAGATTAACAATCTCTTGTTCAAGAAAGACCTGGCCAAGACAGTCCGCAGCATACATAAAACACAAAAGGAAAAAAAATTCAAAGCATAGAGAGCTCACATTTCAAAAAAGAAATTTCTAGGAGTCAGTTGCGTAACCATGAGGGCTCTGATCCAAATATCTGACCATAGGCTTTATATATCTTGTGAGCACCACTGTCATCGACACTCCACGGCACTGTAATACACAGTTGCAGGCTTTAATCTTCTCTGGGAGAGGGAAGGTCTCCTGTGGTATTTATATTATTTCTCACAGATCTTAGTTGCTGTGGTGTTATTACGAAAGGATTTAAAGGACTCTGTAGCAAACATGGCTTGGAGTACTTTCCCTAGATAAAAGATTACCCACTCTGGATACTTAAATAAAATCATACACAGAGAAACTTCAGGGAAGCAGTATTGCCAAAATGTAAATGTAAATCAGTATAGACGTGTGGTAAATAATCATGTAGGCTTGAACACAGGCAATCACTGTCTTAATCAAGCAAAATACATGAGAAGGAAATGCAGGATGGATTCCTGAAGTGAAGAATATGTTGTTCAGGGGGGGTAAGACCTAAGAACGCTCCATTAGAATCATATGATGGATAGACAGTGCCTACAGTCGCGGCCGTTAGAGGGTAACGGCGGCACAAGCTGCAGTCTGTTGGCAGACATAGCTCTCAGGTGTCTGTCTGGCTCGACAAGCTGAGTCTTTGGCAGCACATGGTGAAGTTGACATGGGGCATTGGCTGGAGCTGGTTTCACCGAGACTCAGCTGGCACCAAGCTGCTGAACCCATGTTCAGGGAGTTTCCCTCTTGGGACTGGAATGTTATTTTATGGTCCAATAAATGTGTTGATGAAACTTTCATCTTTTGATGATGTGTAGAATAACGTTACTCTCTGGTAATATATCATCATTGTCATCATGTTACAGGACTATTTTTGACAAAGTGATGTTACCTGCTTCCCTGTGGATAGTGCAAAAAAGAAATAAATCCAAACAGAGCCACTGGGATGTCCTTTTTTAACCTACATATTGCTCCCTCCATTTTGATTCTGATGGAGACAGCAAAACCAAATCCTCTGCAAGGAGAAATAATGTAATTTAATGTCACTGGGTTGTAGGTTGAGCCAAGGGGCTTTGTTCGATCATGTTAGCAAGTTTGTTGATGTAAATGTTAAAACATGTTGGGCTGCAGCCCAGTATCACACAACGACCTTGACTGAAAAACAAGTAATTCGATTTTGCCTTCGATGTGGCACTGCATTTAATATTAACATACACAGATTTTATTATATTAAATTGATGGTTTAATGAGTAATAAAATTAAGGTTAAACTTAATTAACCTTGGGTTAACATTAATTAACCTTCGTAGGCATAAAGTAAATAAATAGGTAAGTGGCAAACACACCTGATAGTTAGTTAGTAGTTGATAGATAAAATGTTACGTGAGGTCTATGCAGCTGGTGATCATGTTTTCATTACGTATTACAAATGATGATACTGTTGCAACCATGAGATCCTATATGAGAAGTCTTTTGTCAAGGACAACAGGGTAGATTATTTTACATGGGTTGGTAAAGATCGTTATTCAGCCAGTAGAAATATCATCTGTTCTATTAAATATACCAAAATGTTGATCGCGTTTTTTGATACTCTACACTTTCTCTGGAATTGAATGTGCTATAGTCATGAATTGTAGTCCCCATAAATACAAACAGAAGGCATTTATTATGCAAGAACAATGCAATTTCAGTATCGTTTTGCTTTTCCTAATGACTGCTAGTTTCTCACTGTCTCCATTTCCCCAGCGACTCTCTGGGATGACAATGTGCCCTCTCAGCCTTAACCATACTATGCTTCTGTGCATGGGTGTGTTTATGAAAATTAAAGTTAGAAAAAACTTAAAGACAGAAAAAAACATTCAGAATTGAGCAACGGCTTCAGTGTGCACTGCTGTCAGCCACAGCACAGTGTCTTTTCTGATACTAGCACCAAACTGGTGACTGGGGCGCCAAAGTCTGAATTTTTCTAATTGTACACATAGTGGCTTTGAATAAAAAATTTTAATTTTGTTATCCTGTTGTACCGACTTCCTGACTATTGCAATAAAGTATGACTGGAAGACTGATTTTTGTTGCTACATATACACATGTCGACACGATAATACCTACAAATCGATTATCATAAAAATATGTGTGGGCCGGTCAACTTGATGCACGGCTCAGCACATGAATACGTGGTGTGGTGCACATAGGAACTGCAGACACACCATGTATCAATTTATAAGGGTCTTTTATTTCCCCGATCACACCAATGGTGCAACATTAACCATGACATAGGAGGTTGAGATGTAATAGTAACAGAACTTGACCTCACTTCAAATGGAGCAATCACTTCCCTATAACTCCACCGAGCCAGCTTGCATCATTATGAATAATAATTTTACTGAACATAGACAACAGTAGCAGCCCTGACTTCTACATGAAAAAATAAAAAAACACAAATACATTGTTAGCACAGGAAACTTATATGCA